>OMNM01035039.1:9436-33236 GCA_900302745.1 Parablennius parvicornis | reverse complement strand
AAAAAAAAAAAAAAAAAAAAAAGGAAGTTAAAAAAAAAAAAAAAAAAAAATGCCAATGAAGATAAAAAAAAGAAGATGATCTGTAAATAGCTTCATCTTCCTCTCAACACTTCTGCTAAGATTCTGCTACGAAAATTGGAGATCCATAGGCCAGACTAAACTCTTCTGAAGCTTTTCAAAAAAGACAAATGAAACAGAATGGTAATAAAGAAAAGAAAAAAAAAGATGACTTCTTGATACCTTAAAAACACAAACTGATGAAAAGAAGATCACCACCACCGTGTCACATGAAAGTGAATGATTCTAAAGCGTGTGCTCACACTGTTTTTGCACTTTGCCACTTGGACAGATGAAACTAAACTAAGGTTTTCACAAAGGAAGACGAATATTTTAAAGAGAAGGAAACCATCACCACCGTGTCACAGGAAAGAGACACATTTGCAGTCAGTTGTTATGGGGTTGTTTTTCAGCATCTGACACTGGGTGACGTGACACTGTTCAAGGCTTAATGAAGTCAGAAGATTATCAAAGCCATCAGTAACATCAGAAAGCTCTGTGTCAGTTGCAGGCCATGGCTTATGGGCTCACATAATGGCCTAAATCGTACACGGAAAAGCAGCTGACACTGAATGAGAAGAAAACATTTGACTGTTCAAAGTGACCTCCTGGCAGTAATGATCTTAATACAAGTGAATATTTATAGATGGGTAATAGGTGAAACCCACAACTACGATACACATTGAGCTAAAGGCAAGCGAAAATGCCTGAAAGTCTCAGTAAGTGCTACAAAGACTGGCAACTGATTTAATGAGAAAATTGTGTGGTTTCTTTTTTTGAAGGGCTTCATTTAGCCTGTTAACATCTGAAGATTGTGATGCATGATGATTCATTTCCTGATCTTTTTCAACTTGCGAAAACACTGTTAGATTTCGTAGTGTTCAATTGATGAAACGAACAACATGACGCACAAAACAAATCGTAAACAAATACGTGATGGAATAAATGAATGCAAATGGAAACATAGAACAAAATGGACTTTATTGGAATAAAAACAACAACAAATTAAAAGTGAAATGGCTGGAGCTGGTGTGTTGTTAATGAATGAATGTAACAATAGTATAAGAAGAACCTGTGCTACTCTCTGACTGTGCCGGACTTTGTTCCTCAGACGCAGCAAGGGCCTCAAGTGCCTGCAAAGTGGACACCATGGCATCATCCAGAGGCTCCCCGGGGCCCTCTGCTCCATGGGTGGGGACAGAATCTATGAGAGATACTGGGATGTCACCACGAGCCCCTTGAGCACGAACCCCAGCTCCCTGGTGGTGGTGCTCCTCCTCATCAGAGCTGTCCCTGAAACCGGGAGGAGGAGCGGCAATGGCCATGTTGAGAGAGTGCAGCAGCACGTCGTTGTCCTCCTCGTCGTTACCCTCCGGTGGAGGAGGGAGGGAGGTCAAGTCGATGATGTCATCGCTGGACCCTGACAGCGACAGCAGTGTAGGCTTGTCGATGTCACTCATCACCAGATCTTCCTCGCAGCTGATGTCATCCTCATCCTCCGCATCATCGGTTGTCTCCGCGTAGCAGATGTCGTGGAGCAGTGGCTCCTCGATGCACTCAGCGGTTCCAAAGATTTTGGTTGAGTACTGATAACTGTCTTCGATGGCATCCATCATCTT
This sequence comes from Parablennius parvicornis, assembly GCA_900302745.1. Taxonomy (NCBI): domain Eukaryota; kingdom Metazoa; phylum Chordata; class Actinopteri; order Blenniiformes; family Blenniidae; genus Parablennius; species Parablennius parvicornis. The sequence goes on along the minus strand of OMNM01035039.1, from coordinate 31,560 downwards.
ATAGTCCTCCTCAAGACGCCGGTACATCGGGCTGTGATTGTCTAGAATCTCCGCGCCTTCATCCATCAGTCTCTGGTAGCCCAGATTTTGGGGATTTACAGAGTCTAAAGGAGGGTCTCCAAATATAAAGGAGACCTTTGCACTCCTGGAAGAATCCTGTGGTTTTTGCCTCGGGACGTTGAGATAGGTTTGGGTGCAAGGGATTCTGCAGCACTCTGCTCTTTCTGACATGTGAATTGTGTGCTGTGGTTGGTGAATCTCAGTTATGTAGATGGGTTGGCCTTCGCAGCTACCGTGGTCCAGGTATTCACACTCCTGGTTCAAATACTCTTGGCTGCACCTCTGGTTATTTCTGTCTTCACATCCTTTATGTGGTGTGCTGTAGGTACACTCGATGGCTTGGTAGTTCTGCTTTGTTCTTACTGCATGGCCTGCAAAGAGGAACCAAACAAATATGAAAGTCATCTTGAGACACATAAAAAAAACTTTCTGGTGAGTCATCTTGTGATTGTTATAGACATACTTGTTTCCATACTGTCTGTGTTTTTGGCCACATTGAAGATGGAGCGCCGAGAGTCCACCAGTAGTCTGTAGTAGCCAGCAGTCAAACAGGCCAGATTCATTGCATCAACAGACTCCATTACGAGAGTGATGGGCTGTGAAAGAGACACATAATCAAATAACAATCAACACAAAATGAAAAAGAGTGAAGTTGTACAATGAGGTTATAATGACTTGCTGTTAAGATCAAATCCCAGGTTTTATTTTGTTTAGTTTTTTTTCTCCCAAATGGTCAGTACATTTTATTAAGAAGAGCAGATGGTTTGTTCACCTTGACATCCAGCACGTGCAGTTCCACTCTAACCCTGTTCTCATCCTCAGTGTACATCTCAATGCGGTTCACATGACTGAAATCAGCCAGAAGTGCCACCAAGTTTGTCTTGGTGTTAATGACGTGACTGATTCCATATTTAGGGCCCACGAGCAGAGTCACTTCTGTGTGCTTCTCACCTTGCTGTGAAAAGGGAAGAGAGAGAGACAGTTCACATATTGCTTTTATAAGGTATATGACATCTGCTGAATACAATGTAAGAAATGTTTTTTTTTGGTTTTTTTTACTTACAATTAGTGTGGATTTAAACACACGTCCGCCATAAAGCCTCAAGTCACTGAGATACTTCAGATAATGGACCTTTGCTTGCAGGGCAGTGAGCTGCAAAGCAGCCAAACCAAAAAAAAAAAAATCACAGGAGTTGAGAAACACTTCAATTGAACGTTCATCAAATGATTTAAAAAGTGCAACATCATCCAATGAAACTTCTCCACTGCATGACTATTCTGATTACATCCACTAGGTGGTAGCCAAGAGTCACATGTGGTACAATGTAAAGAGTGAGGTGGCCAAATATAAAGATACAGAGATGGGAAGAGGAAGAGGAAAAAGAAGAGAGGCTTTCCATTCTACCTTTTTTCCAGGAGGCACCAGGTTTTGGTTGGTTTTGAGGATGTGGGTGAGGGCTTTTTTGATGTTCTTCTCTTTCATGCTCGACAGCACAGCAGGAGGCAGGAACAATGCCAGACCCCACTCCTTCCTAAAGATGAGCAATTCATAAAGATGTAAAACGGTCATCATTCTTGACTGCTGATCGATCTACTTCACTCAGAGGTGGTGCATTGATTAACTGACAGAATACAATCAAAGTCATTGCCTAACTACGGATGTTTCCTATAGTGTTGCAGCGACACGTCACGATGCTCGTGACATCATTATTTTACTGTTTAGCAGTCTCTCTGGCTTTAGCAGTAAAGCTGGAATATACTACCAGAAAGAACAAAGGAGCTTTCATCAGGACACATTGATTCATGCAAGCACGGTGTATTTTAAAATCCCATCTACTTACTCAATGTACTTCAGGGAAACTTTCTGGGACTGCTTAGTATTGATTGTTAAAATATACATTTGCAGGGCAGCCAAACGTAGGGCTGTGTCGTATTTCAGCTCTGAGCCAAATCTCTCCAGCACCACATCGTTACAGCTCTATAGGAGGCAAAGAAACAAAAGACATGTCCATCACAACACACCTACTGCAGGAGTTGGCTATTTGTATGTTGCCTACATTGTAGTTTGCAACGCTGTTAACCTCCGCCAGAAACAGCCATGATATCTACCTGAACGTAGAGGTATTCAAAGGCTACTGCATCTCTTCGAAGCAAGTCCACTGGATCCTTTGGAACAAAAGTGATTCGAAAGAAACACTTCATCTTGTGCGATCCTGGTCTCTGTGTCACCTTGAGTACAAGTACAAGACAGGGAGAGCCCCAATAGTCATAAAGGGTTTGCATTTATTATCTCTTTAAATGACAAGGTTTATTTAAAAAAAAAAAAAAAAAAAACATAGAAAAGGCACTCAAGATTTGACAGGAACTAAAAATATTAAATGGAGCAACGTGTAAGAATTCATTTTAAGTCTTTCAAAATGATTCAATGAAAAGATATGTTACAGATTGATGATTTCTTGATTTCTTGAAAAAGAAAAATGGCCCTCAGAAAATCCATTCCCATGATTCCTAGATTTTTTCAACTGCTGCCCCCCCCTGTGAACACACGCTATGAAAACCATTGTTAGAAACAACAACAACAAAAAAGATTTATTTTTCTGAAGCAGGGAAACTTCAAATTTAGAGAACCAAATTGATAAAAAGCCTGCAGTTTGTATGTATGAATACCCCCCCCCAAACAAATAATTACATGGTGTGTTTGTATTACTAGTTGGCATCCATTAGAGCTGTCTCACCTGAGTTAGCATCTCCTGCTCATGCAGGAGCATGAGTTTGCTCGCAGATCCCTCTGCCCTTTGCTCGAGCATCAGTGAAAAGTGCTCAATGCTCTTAATGGACAGCTTCTCTTGCAGAGTCAAGATGACATCCTTTCACACAGATAATGTCATGGTTAATACAACAAGCAGGCTCTTCCTCCTCAAGTCGATGCTGTCAATCATTTTTACATGTAAAAACATGAATATGCATTATTAAATATTATTCAATGCCATGTAAGTAATTTAAACTGTGATAACATATAAACAATTCAGATATAAGTTGTGAAACACATTAATAATGTTTTCAACGATCAATGTTTGAGTCATAACTTCAGTCCAAATGAATCTCTCGAGGCCATGGTAAGGAGAAAAAAAATGCACTTTAAGATGTACAGCACGCCTGTGGATAGTGTTCAGCATTTATACAGAGCATCACTTTGGTTATGTAACAGCATCTCATGGCGAAGCGAAGTTCTTTCCAGCACCTACCTTAATGGATGTGTTGCTGTCGAATTTAAATGATTTAGTCTGCCCATTCTCCAGGTACACCTTAAGAACATTTGGCATAAAAAGGAGGGAGTTGTCCTTCACAGTTTCCTGAGGATATAAAGAGGATTGTGTGAGCAACCAATCATACTTACTCTCATGGAAATTTTATTTACTGTAGTGTATCAATGGAAGAAGGAAGGAAAATACTAAGAATTGAAAGTACACATGGACATCGAAACTAAAAACCACAAAAGATTGTCTATACTTTAATACTGCCTTCATTAACCAATCAACTAACCAACCAACCAACCATCAGATACAGCAAGATATCTATCCTTCTTTTAGTATAATACATAATAATATTACAAAAACAAACAAACAGTATGTCAACTTTTACATTTTTGCAGATCTGAAAATATGTATTCCCATGTTAAGCATTGATTTCCAGTAACAGGACACAACACTAGACCTTCCATTAACTTTTTATCAGAATTTCACAAAAGGGAAAACTGTAATTTTGCTCTGAATTCAAATAATAAAAGCTACTTCACACCCTTTTAACCAAACAGCCATGAAAATTATACCAATAACCAATTCTAACTCTGTGTTGCGCTCATGATTTTTTGTGCTTCTGTCGTCAAACTACTGAACTGAAAGAAGGAACCACTCACAGAGAAAAGCCTCCTTTTTCAGGCAATCATAACATATTCCTTATTTCATTTAAGTGATGGTAGTGCAATGAGCATGAATAATACAATATATAGAGATGAATTTTTACTTGTAAAGGGCTTTTGTTTTTTTAATGAAGCTCAGACTTTGAGAGTTCAAGTCAGCTCCTATTATCTTGTGTTCAGAACCTTGATGTGTGTGAGTGAGTGAGTGTTCAAGGTCACTTACTGGAACCTGTCCATTGATGATGACCTCTTCAGCAAAACGGACTTTAACAGGATTAGTCTTTAACTTGGCCTTTTTGGCTGCGCTGATGAATGCCGATTTAGGTGACTTTTAGAAGAAAAAACAGAAGAAGAAAAAAAAAAAAACCATGAGTTTTGAGGACAATCGGCTCCTTCAAAAATGAGTCATGTCGCTTGTTTTTCGTCAAATAAATCAAGGACATGCTTCTTTCTTAAAAACTGGCAATTTCCTTTTATTCAATTTGCTGCTGATGAAATTAAAGTGGAACTGACGATGGACATAAGGCCGAGGACAACCTCGCCACCGATATATTATTGAGCCTGCAAAGAAACTCCTTGTAACCAGAAGTAATTACTGGTTTATAACAACTTGGACCTCATAGTGTTGTTATCCCATGTTGTCTCATATTTCTGTACAGCTGCTATCTTATTTTCTCAAGTTGATAAATGGTTTCTTTTTTTTAAGGCTCAAGTCTCATCACGCTGACGACTAAATGAAAATTTAATTTGCATGATCAAAAGGTTGAATGATTTGCGATATGAAAGACTATATTTACTGTCATCACGTAAAGATCAGAGTTTGTCACGAGGCTCCTGCCACACAACAAACAACGCAGTCTACGTTTTGTTTTCTGTCAGCACGCACTGACCTATTTTTGGAGAGAATTCAAGCATATTCCATTTCCACTGATTTATTATGTGAACTGTAAACAAAGGCCGAATATTTGCTCCTGGCACTGAGTGTTCATCACCATCTGGTGCTCTGTGACTCGAGTAAATGTTGATGTGGCAGGTTCACGTGAGGCCTTGTGAGGACCTAACGCTATAACATGAGAGGTCTTGGAAAGACTGCAGCAATCAGACTCCCTTAGTTAGCCTGGCTCTAACACTCAGCTAAGGCATCACTGATATTGTGCCAACGCAAACATATGGCATGATTAACGACTTGCCTTCATAGAGTCTACGTGATAATCAGCTCCAAAAGCGCAAGCAGCCTATCACAATTTACTCGATTTCATTCATAAAGGAGCGAGAAGCTTACTGGGTATGGCTGAACAACAGTCAGCAGTATGGACTCCTTGCAGCTCCTGCAGGACACACAAAAAACAATTTTAATGAAAGGTTAATTTTTAATAAACATGATTTATGTACAATAAAACAAAAGTCTGTGGCTAAGGGAAATTCTGTGGTCATAGCTGGCAATAGCAGGAGGAACACTCTGTCCTGGTGAAGTTCCTGGCAGCCCTGTTGTACTGCCATAGTGCAGAATTTTTTACTGCAGCGACAGAGCCCATTCAAGGCCACGGGAAGCTGTGAAGGAGTGGCCACATGGGCACTTTTCCCCATACTAATGTACTGTTTACCGACTGCTGCACAGGTCATACAAGGACCAAATGCTCACAGTCAGCTACTCAGCTGTGTCAGTGAAATTAATCTAATGAGACGGTTGAAAAAACACCAACACCAGCTTACAGCTGAATCATGGTGAATTGAGCAGGTGGCCAGAATAATGAGCCAAATTCATCCAGCTGAAATATCTGGTTGGTTTCGTAGCACTTTGGACGACAATGCAGGAAGAAACACAGTTGAAACATTTTATTGTCCTGGAAAGTAAGTTGCACTCGATGAGCTGATCACATGTCTTCGATCAGAAAGGGAGAGACAAAATAGAACTTCACAATCAACTACAAATGTTGACTACAATAAGTACATTTTGGAACAGGGGTTAAAACGCAACTTTACATAAACCTATATTTTCTAAACAATTGCACATTGACACATTATCAGAGGTTAAAAGTATGAAATTTTACCATTTGATAGAATTTGAATTTGAGGACATTGATATTTATATTTGACAATGGTCTTTAAGTAAATGAAAAGTACCCGGATACTTCTGCTGCAGTCTTGAAAGAGGGAAATTGTCCCATTCTCATCTAACATAGGATTTTTACCTCCACCAAAGAGATTCTTTTTTTGCCAGGGTTTGTCTGTTTGTTTGTCTGTTTGTTGAACTGTTTTCTAGCAGGATTACGCAAAAACCCCTGACGGGATCTTCCTAAGAAAAATTCAGAAAATGTGTCATGACCCAACTTAGATTCCATAAAATCTTGAGAGTGATCGGGATAACCATCTGGATACAAAAAAATATCCAAGATATCCTGTTTTTCCCCTTTCCTTATCGTTGAGCCATTTTCAAAAAATCATATCTCTTGGAGATCATATCTGATTGACTTGTAAAAATTCAGTGATCTGTAGGACGGTCACATCTAGTAGGGTGCAAAAATTTTATCCGGATCAGATCCAGAGTAATGTCAGGAAAAATTCCGGAAGTTAACATTGGAAACCCCATTTACGAGTTTCAAAAACCATAACTCATAGAATTTAGTTTCAATTGTCTTGAAATTTCACAAGTATATTTGGAGGATCATCGCCCTGAATTGTGCAAAAGTTCGTCTGGAGGTGTGCGCTCTCGGACTGCTTTTCTTTCTAGTTTATACTGTTGTGGTGGATTTCAATGCGTCTTGTAGCTGGATGAGCCCACATGCAGATAGAGCATGTTCAGATGTGTAAACTGCATAAACCATCAGCTCTATAGCAACTTAGTTTCTTTAGTTTCTAAAAAATATTCACTATATTTCGTTGCAAGATCAAAAAGTAGAGTACCGTTTGGCCTGTTTTGAATTGTGTATATGTATGACTTTTTTCTTTGCACATTAAAACTTCAAAACCCACTTGTGAGTTGAAAGCCAAGATAGTGACTTATGTAAGTGTTCCTGAGCCAATGCAGTAGTCTCTTGTACAGAGTCACGCCTGTTCTTAAAGCAGTGCCAACTTAGAGCTTGACGAACACAGGCATCCACCATTGACCTTGTCGCTTGACTCTTTTCCACTGAGGTTTCTGCAGATTCTCTGAACTGTAAAAAAAAATATTTACTATTTTATATGAGACAACATTTTATCAAGTGCTCTATTTGCTTTTCTACAATCAACTTATTGGTTTCAAAAAACCTCCTCAAACTGACATTTCCAGTGTTTTCTTGCCTGCATTTAATGTTTTGTGACGTGCTGCGCCGCCACATATTCAGAATGTGCGAATATTTTTACGTATTTTTTCAATGTCAAGTACAATAAATTTAATAACATCACCCTGAGGGAAAAGGCAAACTTCTCATCATCAGTAAACACTGTATGACTTTGTTTTACACAGTAGATCTAACACCAGGTTAAAAGCATCTCACCTTGGTGTGTTGTCATACCTGACAAGGTCAATGACCCTCTCCCTGGGTGCTGAACTGACTGGCTCATCATTAATCATGATGATCTCGTCTCCTGGGATCAGCTTGCCCTCCGACGGACCCCCTGAAAAGAAACACATTCAACAAAACCAAGTTGTAGAATAATCACAGTCATACTATCTCGATGTTTCATGGATTCTAGTCTTGTGAACTAAAGCTCTAATAAACGCTTGCTCACCGAGGGCTCTTCAAAACCAATGAATCACCTTATTTAACTACACCCTAGGTGGGTTTTCCTCGCAGCTACGTTTTAGTAGGATTTCACCTCCCGTTGATACAATTACAGTCATGGTTTTGAATGAGTCACTGATGTGTCAGAGCGCTCGGCGGAGCCGGGTCACGTTACCTGGTGTGACTGAGCGGACCACCACAGGTTTCTCACTGCCTGCCACAAATCCAAAGCCCAGCACGGGGTCTCGCCTCATCTCCACCTTCCGTGGCGCTGGTGGCACAAACTTGTCTCCGTCCAGGCGAACTTCCTCCAGGGAGTTGCTCTGGGAGACGTGGCTGTGGAGACGACAGAGTTTCAATTACAGAGCTTAAACCAAATTGTACCTCTCAAATAATCCAGCTCTCACTCCAAGTAGTGATTTTTGGTTGTATGCTGCTGGGATTTATAGGAAATAAAGAGTATAACTCTACTCTGCTAGGTAGATGGTTTATCTTGGAATATCTGATAAGTCTGTACATATAGTCTGCATATGCTGTAACTGTTAGTCTTGAAGTTTTGCAAAAAAAGCTTATTTTGATAAAAAAAAAATGTGTGCTTATTACTCTTGCAAACAATTCAGTTTTAAAAATGTGATTTTGAACAAAACTATTTCTAAGCATGCTTATGAAAGACACGCCCTTGAACCCTGATATTTTTCTTGCTGCTTAGCTCCCACTGAAGCTCTCTGTGACCCTATCGGGGGTGACTGAGGCATTTTGGCATTTCTTAAACTGTAATTAAATCTTTTATATAGGAAACACATATTTCACTCTTTAATAAATACTAGTTGAGCCCTCCGGGAAATATTTCCGGATAAGTGGGCGGAAGAAAATAAAATCATAATTTGTAGGGGTGTTATTTCAAAAGTTGATCTGTTTCCCATACTTTTATTGACATAAAATCATGCATAATTATCCCATTTACACAATTAAAACAGCAAAATGGACCTCGACCCGTATCATGATATGTACTGAGTGTCAATTGGTCATAAAAGAATGATTTTAAAGCCTCAATCCAGGGTTGATGTGACTCCTTAGCAGCGTTGGGGAACAATGGACTTGCTGCCACCTGGTGGACTCACATCATGTGACAACTGGACAATGGAAAAATTTAAATTGGCTGTTCTCTCCCAAAATATAGTCCATATAAACTTCTGACCCCCGCAAGGATTTTCTACACCCAAATAGAAAGCCAATGCTGTATCATACTACCCCAGGCCTCCCTTTTCCTGGAGCACAACCCGTGATGAATACAATTTTGTAATGACCGCAACCGTATTAGTATATAGATGTTTGCATTCCAAAGCATATTGTAAAGCATAATCTGGGTAATGTGAGTCAATGTGGAACTGATGGTATGAAAAATCAAAATTTTCAAAAGCCACTGACTCTTTTTGGATTTTTAGAAGTGATTCCGTTCAGTAAGCAAAATAGTTACATGACAAATTCTAAAATGCACATGACAAAAAGCTGAAACACTCATGGAAAGGATTGACAGACAGCAAAAAATAAGCTTTTTTATAAAAAATTGTGAATAAGAGGAACTGAAATAATTCCCTTTCGATACCCAGAATGCTTGAAGACAAAATGCCAAATATGGTTTTCAAATGAGGAACTTGCATAATGCTGCAAAAAAAGAAAAAAAAAGAAAACGTGGGTGCAACTAATCAAGCTCCAATGTTTGTATTCTCACATCGCAAGCCACTCTGCATGAAACAATAGGCATCGTTTACTTTCCTGACATCTTGCTGCGGAATCATTATCTTCCAAATTCTTATTTCTAAAAGATGTGGACAAACTGCGTGTAACCTTCACATATTCTGTGATCTCACAGATTGTCACAGTGTTCCTTTACTCTCGCTGGCTGCAAAAACAGCAGCAGCAGCAGCAGCAGCTCCGTATGGTGCCAACAATGTTGGTTAATTAAAGCCGTGGGCAGACAGTGTGTAATTCACAGTTATTCTTGACACATGGACTGTTCACCACTAAATACTAACAATTAATCTTTTGTGGCACAAAGACACACTGAGATCTGTCAGTCGCATTAGTAATGTTCGAAGAAGAGAAGAAGAAAAAACGATCAACAAGGCCAACAGGTTCACGGATGTCAAGGGGTTGTCAACCAGTATTGTGGGGTTGTGTTCAACAATTCACTCGCCGACTACTAAACGTATGATCTTCCATTTGGATGCAGCTGTTAAACAGATAGCTGAAGAAAATAGATGTTGTACGACTGATTTTTACTCATATCTTTCTCAAGGGTGAACTCACACAGAGCCTCAATTCTCTGATGCTTTTGCTTTTACTGAAATTAGGATTAAAGACAATGGCCTCTGTCCATAAATTAGATGCTCAGTCCTCCAATAATCTCAATTCATGAAAAAAACAAAAACCTATAAGAGACCAAATAAAGCAAACATTAGAGTTGCTAAACATTGATTTTACATTCCAATTCTGGTAAAATTGGGGTTTTATTTTGAAGAGATCATGACTATGGAGGGAAGCTTTTAAAATAACCACTCAAATCTTATTATACGCCCTATTTCAAACAGGACGACGATGCTCTAAATGTACTTAACGGTGCCCTCCTTTTGTTTTTGTTCCAGGGCGGATTTTGTCTTGTGAGATTCATAAAAATCTCACATTTCATATGTGAGCATTTCATATGATAATTTTCTTTTTAAAGAGCAATTACTCTGTAACCATAATCAAAATTCCTCAAAATTAGGGAAACATTCTGGATAAATCCAGCTGCTTTGCATCTAACGGAAAATGCTCTTAATCTAACTCCCACTTGCGCCTTTGTCAGGGTAACCAAAAATGGATCAAAACATGACAGCGATATCTTTAAAAAAAATTGTTCATTTTGTAAAATAAATCAATGTCCAATCAGGAGCAGTCAGTCAGTATGAGAAACAATCGAAAAATCTATTTAATATCTCAAAACTAATGCGCTGCTGACTCCAAATAAATAATTATAAAAAGTTAATATAATATGAACTGCTACACTGTTATGTTAATGCCAATGTACACATGAATAAATGCATTTGTAATAAGAAGATTATCCTTTTTGTTTCAATTAAGTAATTCATATAGCCCCCAGTCATCCGTTGATCATCTGCATTTTGCATTAATGTGAAATGAAAAGATTCAAAACAGCATGTTCTTTCTTCCCCTGCACACTTTCACAGTGAATAGATTCGATAACTGCACTGTTTCTTGTTTGTTGTATGAACTTCTGTTTAAAACCAAATTCTCACAGGAATAACAAAAGCAACTAAAAAAATCCCACACATCGAAGAAAAAAAATTGCTTCTCCAATGCACTTTAAATGTTTGTATTCCTACAAATATGAAGCAGCACAACTATTAGTTATTAAACCAATGCCTGGAGTATCAGCTCAAAAAAAGGCTTTGTCTACTTACAGGGATGTCATTTGGATGCTTTCAAATACACTGTAAGATCAACAGTTCTACAAATGAAGGATTCACCATGGTATTTTCACAAACAACTACTGGAGAGAGTGTTAATAGTCATGCAACCATTATCCATCAGTGAAAAAAAGTATTTCAAAAAGGCATTTTGATGGACAGCCGTCGTTGAGTTTTAAGCAATTATGTGGGGGGGAACCGGGTTTTCTAATGAGGCAGGAATGACACCCGGTGGAAAAAAAACTAAGTGAGTCTATGGTGCAAGTTGCAATGACTTTCTATGAAGGCCTCTGCGAAAGAGAGTAAGATAGTAAGTGTCTTCATAGGTGTAGCCAGATGATATGTGCAGATATGATTCACTGAAATCTCAGAATAACGTGTAAAACAAATGCACAAATAAACCGCTGAAATCATGAACGTCCTGATTCCCACTGTTCAATGTAAATTAATTGGGATTTCTCCACCTCTGCAAATGCACCTATTAAGCATTAAACAGTGTAACTTTAGTATTGAGTCAAAAAATAAAATTAGTAATTCGTGTGTTTTTTGTTTTTTTTTAATAGACTTGTCAGAGGAAGTTGCAGATAACAAAATGATAGAAAACATCAACTAAACATTGATGTTTATTGGTGTTCATCTTCTTTTAGATAACATTTTCCCAAACATATAATAAGATGATCAAAGAAAAAAACTGAGATGTATCCTATATTTATTTTTAATTTAAGACTTTTATAGGAAAGAGCTCTTTAATTTGCAAATAGATTAATATATTACAGAATATCATGATTTATTAAGTGAGATATTCTTTAAAAAAAAAAACTGTATCTGTTACATGTAAGTTATTTCTATAACTGTAATGTATTGCACTATTGTTGTCATTAAAGCTGTAACATTACATCAAATACTTCAATATCACTGGAGGTCCTTCAAGACAAATTTAGTTGGAATTCATGTGTCAGTTTTACTTCAGAAATGGCATAGTCAACAGATTGTGTGCAAATGAAAACCATATGGACCTGTGCATTCAGGAAGAATACGGTCTCCTCCCCTGTACGGCCACCTGCTAAATATGGCCAGTTTCCCATTGTGCAGACAGCCATGCATCTGATTGTCTCTAATCATACCCATTAGCTGCTTGTGCAGTCCCCCAGCCCTTTACACAGCAATCACAAGCTGCTCTGTGAACTTCATAATGAAAGAGATGAACAACAAAATGAGCAATAAGATATGCTGGAAGGATTCTGACTAAACAAATAGTATTTTCAAGTGTTTTCTTGCTGCATAATTTCGATAAAATGGAATAAGCGCATGGCTGCTGCTCTGAAAGCCTGGGCTGACGTGGCTCACAACTTGTTGGTACTGAGGAGGCTATATTTGAACAGTCTGGAAGAAAGCCTTGTTAAATGTATGCACTAAAAGCAATTATTTATACTCTTGCTGTGTCACTCACGGTTCCCACTCAGAACCGACTACTGTGACTCGCCTTATGCTCCCAAATCTCTGAGATGCAATGAATACTTTGATGGAGTCGGCTTAAGTAATCAATCACCCTTCACCGTTCTTTAATATATTTGTGTATAATGTCCTTTAAATCTCAAACTCAACAATGATGATTTTTTTTATTTCGAATGATTTCATAGGTTCTCGGTACTACCGTCCGTTTATCTGCAAATATCAATAAAGCACTCTGCTCGGTACTTTTCTACCATATCGTAATGTTTAAAGTACATTACATCGATTAAAGACCCTTTCTGGATAAATATTAAATGCCTACTCCTTTATTCATGTGCTCCTGTCACGCTGCACAGACATGTGTCTCATTGAGAAACAACAATTTAGGATCAACACCCCATCGCCTCGACAAAGTCGGATGGCCCGTGACATTCACAGAAACAGACATTTGATTATTCATGAGTCTTTCTCAAATTAACAAAGGAAAAAGCTGGAGCCAAAACAGCCTCCATGATCTGCGTTCATGCAGGCGCACTCTGCATCCAGCACTTTCACCGCTCCTTACTTCTTATATAACTCCTCTGACATCACGCATCTCATGCCATAACCCATGTGTGACAAGTGCTCCTCTCCTATTCTCTACATAAAGCATTCATTTTTTTTCACGTTCTTTCTTAAGATGCATTTGGTGCACGGTACAATCCAAAGATAGTTAATAAAGAGACAATGTGGACAGACGACAGCTGCAGATATCTTGCAGAAATAGTTGGTATGCACAGAGACAGACGGAAACCTTCTCGGGTGTTGCATTTTGCACATCATAGTTGTGAGAAAATAGTAGATAGCACAGTGCAGATCAACAGAAAAAACAACTCACTTGTTACACTACTGCTCACGCAAACATGTGAAATAACAAAACAGAGAAGAGTTTCTCATTACCTGTCTGTGCAGATTTCCAGAAGTGCCCGTTATGAAGGATCAATTACGCTGATAACACTGTAACCCAGCATCCTCTGAGGAATGTGGAACGACTCTCAGATCAAAACAAACCCCCTCAGCGCTCCGCGCAGGTGAATTTCATCACCAACTGCAGCGGCAGCAAACACAGTCATACTCTCTGAAGCCCCTTTCTCCATTTGGGAGACTGCATGAGGAGTATTGTGGGTGTGTTGTGAGAGTATGTGTGTGCGTGTGAGCGAGAGAGAGAAAGAGAGCGAGAGGGAGAGAGAGAAGAGTGAGAGAGAGATAGAGAGAGAGAGAAGAGAGGGGGAGAGAAAAAGAGAGAGTAGGCAGTGGCAGAATGTGCGCAGCAGCGAAGGGAGCAGAAAATCAGTATTCTGAATGCACAGATGGAGACAGTGTGGAGGCAGTGACGTGGCTGGAATAATCACAGGTTGGCAAAGCGTCTGAAACATCTGGGACAGAGAGAGCTCCCCCTCAGTTTCCTTTAAACACAGGGCACTTACTTGATGTAGCAGTCACGCCCCGCTCTATTGGTGCCCATGTCCCATCCATTTGGAGGTCCCTGTGAAGCACTCCAGGTCCCTGAAGGGGGCGGCCAGCCTGAGGATTTGGTCCTCTGGCTGTAGGGCAGAAATAAAAGACAAATCAAGCATAATTCAGCGTAATACCTTAATTTGCACGCAATATCGAGATATTGAGCGATGTGAATAGAGAGCTTCGCCAGATAGTGTCATTGCGAGAGAATTTTCCAAAATAATTCCTGATAGAAGACATTAGAATCCCAATAACGCTAAATAAAATGTACTTATATAAAGCAATTTCGCTCAAGTGATAAGAGATTGTCCCATTCTAGCGTGATAAACAATGTTCCACAGCCACAGTTGTTCACCCAGCGAATACAAATCGAATTAATTACATAAGATAGATGCACAGGCCGAGTTGTCATGCTTCACTCTTGTGCTTTGAGAGGCATGAAATTGGTTTTATTCCTAGATGTCAGCACATTTTTCATAAAAAGAAGCCCGGAGGAATTTTCTTTTGTATAGCACTCATTTGATTTGCTCAATGTCGAGACCATCTGATAAAGTTTATCGGAGTGTGGCAGTGGCTACAGTCATGGAGGAAGTAGTTCACTGTAATGTGTTGGAAAGACGACGACGGTCTCAATCTCAGCTGATTTTCGGTTTTTTCACCAAAAGGACACATTGCTGCATTGTAACTTCTCAGTGCCAGAACTTTGCCGAGTGCAGATATTCAGGAGAGTCGTAATTGCTTAAAATGGTTCTGTCTGTCTTTTTGTCTGTGGTCCTCTGCTTTTGTTCCCTTTATCTCTCTTTGTGTCTGTGCACTGGTGATGCTATAAAAGCGGTGGCAGTAAGTTATGTCACTTCAAAGGCTTGTCTGCTGTGTAACAGGGCTCTTCGCATTCATTATTCAAAGCCCCTCTTTCTTTCCCTCTAAATGTTTCCCCAGTTACTCTACGGGTGATTATAAATTGTTTGCGGCATACATGTATCTGTATGTGTTTCAGTGCATATGTCTCTACTGATCCACGTGTCCGTTTCATGAGGCATAAATAAAATATGACCACTTTATCAACACAATGCATAAGTTAGAGGGAAGGCAACAGAATATTCTAAAGCTTTTTTTCTTTAGAAACAGTTTGTCAGCGACAAAATAATGCAACCTAAGCTCAAAGCGCAGTTCTGAAGTCACCTTGACTAAAACTCACCAGAGTGCTACTGGATGCATTAAATCATAATTAATTCATAAAAGATTGAGTGCTGCAGCCCCCCCAAAAAATTGTTTTTTTTCCCTTTCTTTCTGTGCTACATTTAAAGTTAGCCTAAGACTACAGGAAGCAATCAAATCCCCCCCCAATACAATGCTGTGTTTGGGGATATATTAGTGTTTCCACATGGATATGGATTTATTTGACCTACAGTACATTAGCTGGGACCAAAGCCTCGATGGTGTATATTTAGAACATTTCCTGCAGCTTAAATGATGTGTGTAGACACAACTAGACAGTGTCAGACACTGTTGGAGCCGTGTTCACCCCACTGACGAGTCCTCTTTATTCCTGCCGTTGTACCGACGGCCATGTTAACACAAACAGTGTCTGATGTTGAAGATTTACACGTTGGAGTCAAGAGATGTAGAAAAGGTCAAAGAACTACATTTTATACGTGATATTTCTTGACAGGATTACACCTTCAGCAGTGATCTGTCTGACATTTGTGTAAAGGTCTTCAACTTAACAAAGTGTATTATACTTACAGTGTGAGATGCTGTGCCTTCAAAATACGTTTCTGGAATGATAAATTGTTCCATAAGATCCATTTGCTGTGCCTCTGTGTATTAACAGCGCAGTCAGAGACACTATGATCTTTGATTTCTTTTTGTCTGCGAACAGGAGGTGCAGTATCCCAATGAGTCGCAGCATTCCAGCTGAACCAAGAGGCTGAAAAGCTTCACCCTCTGGTGGACAGTGAAACTGATCTTCCTCAGCTCGCATTAATAAGTAATGGCTGCACAGTCACATCGGACTAAGTAATCAAGCGCCAAGTAGGCAAGCCATGCTTGCACAATTCATGAACAGGTTACCCAAGAGTCAGGGTGAGGACAATTACAAGAAGAAGTTGAAGGCAAATGTAGGCTCCCCAAATGGATTTGTCCGACAAAGGTATGAGGAATTGCATAATCTCATTTGATTTCTTTGTTTATATTGTTTGGTAGCAAACAAAAATCGAATACTTGAAACGACTTAACACCAAATTGAAAAGCACACACACTCATGGCTCATAAAATGAACAATCAATAAAGGACATTAACATAAAGCCTTTACTGTCAGTATCAACTACAACATTCTGGCTTCCATAATTTAAATGAATAATTTCAACAGTTTTCTTTGCATCTATTTTAATCAGATTTAAAAAAAAAAACCTGTTAGATATAACTCAGTATCTTTCTTATGATTACCATATGCTGGAGTTAAGAGTTTAACTGTGCTGTCTGAGAGACAAGGAAAAGATCACTTTTCAGGCCTTAATAAATATTACATGAACAATGTGATCCTTGCTTTATCACTGTAGTTCACTTTCGTTCTCATCTCTGTGAATTCATGCACATCGCTAAGACGCATTCCAGTGTTTTATGAAGGTTGAAATGCTGTTAATGTTGGAAGTAAGTATGCATTATAGACAACTCCCAGCTAAGAGGAGTGCATTCCAACACAGGCGCTCAAGTTAGTCTGCATAATTTACACTGACACCCTCCATGAGATCAGGCTATATCAATCCACATCCTGCCACCAAATGCTTGTCAATACACACATTGATAGGTATTCAGAACAATATTTTTTCTGGTATTTTGCACCAATGCTGATTGCTAATGAACCAAAGTTATGTTTTCAGGGTTGAAAGCATGCATCAGGCAAGAGGCAGAGGGGCCTCTTCTGGTCAACACTTCACCTGCAGGATCAGTTCTGGTCCTTTACTACTTTGAATTAAAGTGGTTTAGAAGATAGAAGGATGGATCCATGGACTATAAATTGCTGCCAGATTGTTGCTAGTTTAACATAAGACCACAGCAATATTTACAACTATTCTATTATTTTTAACAATCTACACATTTTCTGAGCAGAAAG
The DNA here is from genome assembly GCA_900302745.1 of Parablennius parvicornis. Classification (NCBI taxonomy): domain Eukaryota; kingdom Metazoa; phylum Chordata; class Actinopteri; order Blenniiformes; family Blenniidae; genus Parablennius; species Parablennius parvicornis. Next base: position 14,340 of record OMNM01035039.1, on the reverse strand, counting down.
AAAATGACAAATGTCATGATTGGATTTTTTTAATGCACTATATGCAGATAATTTGACATCTGCAATAATCCAGTTCACTTCATATTCCACCATGAGATAATAACAAAAGACTAAAGTCTCCACTGAGTACAAATGCTAAAAGGAAAAGAAGCAATTATTTTACCCTGCTTGTGTGACTGAAAGCCGTGTGTTACAAGTATTACTTGAAAACTATGAGAAAGACTCAGTAATCTTATCTCAGGGTTCTTGATTTAAAAGTAGGCAGTGAAAGGCTATTAATGTGATTCTGTTTGGATATGAAATCTGCGGTAAGATGGCAGACTAGATGACCATCTCCTTGGGGGAGTTTGGTTAGGGAAGCAGAGAAAAGCCTCAGACAGAGAGGAACCTCTCCGATTAACGGCCTTATTCCTCTCCTCCTATTATAGAGACGGCCTCCATTCTGTTGAAGGCACACAAACGCTCTGCCGTTTATTCAGAAAAACATCTGCCCTTCTCTTGACTTTTTTCAACCTCCACCTTGACTTTAATCCTTTGGTCAATATGGCAGCGCTCTGGAACGTAGTCCAAACTGCTATTCATTTCGAGCGCTGCTATTTATATATCAGCGTTAAAGTGAAAGCTATCAGGGGTTACAGAGATACTGCTGACTACGTAGTTGCAGTATGTTGTTCAATTTTACGCTGCTGTCCTTGTGCATTGTGCAAAGCATATGTCACTGTTTCATCCCCTTTATACGGTGTCTATACCGCAAGATAACAGAGAACAATATAGTGCGGTTCCCTGTTGTGAAATCACTTACATATAAAGAAAACACCAATTACATGGCCACATCAGCACGACCAGATCACTTGACCTCAGTGTCGTCAACGTGTCTTTTGCTTCACATTGCACTATAACACGACATTAGTGAACATTTCTCGGTACAATATTGGCATCAGAATAGGAGAGTCTGCTTTCCTCATTATTACAACTGAATATTGTGTTTCTGTTTGTCTTTGTAAGCACAGATACTGTTGCCATTAGCAACTGCACTATCCTGAGCAGCTCCCTTGCCTCTATATATATATAAAGGGTTTTTGGTTAGTTAATCTCCTCTGGGTGGGAATAAAACAGCATCTGGGAAACAGCCCACCCACAATGATCCTCCCTTCTATTTTCCCGGTGAGTAAGGGAGTCAGGGTGTCCCGCCGTCTCCAGTTCACCTGGTAAACAGCAACACACTATTATCCTACTGAAGATCTAGTGTTTAAAAAGCTGGATTTGGAGTCTGCTGCAACACTCAACATGGAAACAGCACACCGAATCAAAAATGAAAGGCACACAAACGTAAGCCGACACAATCCACCTCTCATTAGTTCACTACTAGAGGAGCATTCTTTAATAAGATGAAACTAGAATTATAATTTGGAATCAAGCTGTACAAAAAAAAAAAAAAAAAGACGCAAAATTGAAGAAGGACATTTGTATTTCATTACTATTTCACTACACTGCTTTCTCCCCAGGCTGCCTTTGCTCTACACCACTTTATGTAAAACATTAACCAAATATAGTGATGAACTTACCCCGTGGGCACTAAACTAGACATGGATTCTCCCGCACTTCTTTGTGCTACCTCTGCTTTTATGCTAAAAGCTTTAAAGGACAGAACAAAATAAATGGTTGCCTAAGACCTCATCCACCAGCCAGCTGGCTCCCATTTCTGACCTAGACTCGTTTCTGCTCTACTTTAATCTGAGAGCTTCTGATTTGAACGGCTAAGTATGACAGATCTTTTTGGTCTGCATGTACGCTGATGAACATTTAGGCTAATCAATTTATGTCCAGACCAGTGATTTCCTGTGCAAAAAAGTTTGCAGTTAAAACATGATGAACAATAGCTCACATAATAGATTTTTTTTTTTTTTTTTTAAGAAACATTGCCGGGAGTGGACTAAGCGAACAGCAGCAGCAAAAAGTCATGCAGTCCAACTGAATTTACTTTAATTCTCCTTCCTTATTATTCATGTTGAGGGAAACTGGAGAAAGATTTCCACACTCACATTTAATGAGCACAGCTATCATTTACAGAAGGGTGACTAAAATAGCCCCAGTAAGGCACATTAACAATAATCTAGACCTTTGAAAAAAGAAAGAAATAAAATAGGCACTGTGAGGCTGCTCAGCAATCACCTGCAAATGGACACATTTGAGCAAACCCATTCAGCCAGGGAAACCCTGTGAATACATGTTTCTAATTGATACTTTGTACATAAGTATGTCTGGTTCATGCTTATTACATCCACAGCGCTGACGAACCATTTATAACACTCAAGAGAGGATATCAAAAATGTAACAGCACTTAGGGGGCGCTAAGTTAAGCACAAAGTTCCACATGAAAAGATCAAAACAACACAACTTAAACTACTCTGGCTCAAACTTGCTTTTCCAAAGAGGAAAATATGGCTTCTTTTTCATGTTAGAAAACATCAAATATGTAGAAACTGCAATGCATCAAAGTAAGCACATATTTTTGTTGCTGACAGCAGAAACATCTGGGGGCGTTGTATAAGGCAAGAGGAAAAGACAATAAGGGGATACATTCCCATCTCTAAATATATACAGTGGGTTTCTTTGTATGTTTTATCAACCTTAGCAAACGGCATCCTGCTGACTTAAATTGTTACTGGCAGTTGAGAAAGAGAAAGCCAAAAAGAAAAAGAAAAAAGCTAGAGTAGCAGGGGTAACTCATAATCTGGCGTAGCATTGTGTGGCATTATTAACAGTGACAGGATGCAGTGACGTAGATGGTCCACCGGGAGCTGCATCATAAATGCTCCCATCAGGGGGATACTAACTAGAAAACAATGCTCCTATCATATTGTAAAAAAAATTCTTACTTCCTGTCAGGATTTTCTTTAAAAAAGAAGGTGATTTTGTATTCAGTTCAATAGTAGTGAATCCTGAGATAAAGGATTAATTTTTTTTGCCTCTGTCTCAGGAAGAGAGGACACCTTGCCAGTGCAGTTTGTGGATGACTCATAAGTGAAAATAGTCTGTACTATGTACTCTGAATGGGTATTTCGATGGCACATGGAGTATCTTGTTTATTGTCAGCTGTTCTTCCCACCAGTGGTCTGTGGTGTTTGTGATGGAGCTAAATCTCCTAGGAGGATTAATGTCCACTGGGTCAGATCAACTCAATCCAGCAGACCTGTGTGTGCATAAGGTGAGGTGTCAGCTGTGGCAATGGATGAATTCTTCAGGAATTATGCTCATGCAGGATTTACATGTTAAATCAAATACATCCCAACTGTTCTTTGAAAAACAAAACAACTCCATTATGTAGGTTTCAAATGATCAATGTGAGATATTGATCTTTCTTCTTGTCCTGTTTTTGTAAAGTGACTATTTCAGTAGCTCTATGTTCTTGTGCACACAAACTTGTCTGATTAGATTACTACGACTCATGTACAATGACTAATATCCAATAAGTAATAATGCAGTTCTTTGTGGGGTGGACAAAAAAAAGCTGTTTAATATACAATGGCCATAATGTGAATGTGGCAAAATAAACTCCAAGTCTGCTGAAAACTGATCATCGTTTCCCACGGCTCATTACCCAGAGTCACTTCAAGATTTTACACAACGTGAGCATTTTTTTTTCTAACTGTTTCAAAATGCATATGATTTTACAAAACACAAGAATAAATTAACTTAGGTACAGTTTAGATATATACACGAACCGCATTAGCTTTTGCATCCACCCCCACTCCCCGTCTCCCTCACTTGCTCATTCATTTCACATCATACATGACTGCACAACTTCCTCTCTTGAACAATCAATAACTCAGCACTTCAATTCTGCTCCTCCACATGATTGTCATGTCGCTCTCTGAATCACATCTTTGACCGCCACCTTCCAGAGACCGAGCAGGCACATCCACACGCAGGCAAATGCATAGCGGCTTCCGGCGGACTCACCCTGACAGCTTTGGCATCTTCACAAAGCTGAACACATCCATGTGTGCCGCAGACTGCAGTCAAGTCCTCAAATTCACTATTAACTTCACTCCGGCTCCATTGTGCCACACTGTCTTTGGCAACAGGGAATAAATAATTCAGGAAAAAAAAAAAGTGGGGCTTCCACAAGTCAGGTGGAGAGATTATTCCTGTTGTCTGCGCTTCTGCATGGCTGAGTGATTGCTGTGTCCTCGCCTCAGCAGCGCAAATCCACAGCCCATGGAAAAGGATCTGGCAGCGCAGCTTTCCCTGGTTACATCCTTCAAAGCATGCCTCTGTTAGCTGCGTTAAGCCACCTTCATTTAATTTCCATCGCAGTGGAATGATGTGTGGGAGCCGCACAGTAACAACAGCTTTGGAGAGAGGCAGAGAGAGAGAGACGAAGCGATGGGCAGAGGGAGGGAGGAAGAGGGGTGGCGGTGGTGAGGGGAGATGAGGGTGGAAGGGAAAAGACAAATGTAGAAGGATGTTTTGATTGTGGATGTGCAAAGAATGGCACAATGATGCAATGTTGCTTCCAAGAATACCCCGGTAATGAGATATGTGGTATCTCTCGGATGCGAGAAAAGGTGGAGAAAAAAGAGGAATTAATGACAGATACATGTCATCATCTGCACACAGTGTATGTGAAAAATGTAATCCAGGGGCAGCTGGAGAGAGAGAGGGGGACCTAATGTGTTGCCTCCCCATCGGAAGTCTCTGCCTCACAGCTGCAAATTAGGATGCCCATACTGTACAGTGCATCTGTTTTTGAGCTTTCAAAACAGTTCAGCGGCTGAATGCTCACTCTCAGGGATGCCATTCGTAAGACATTCAGACATTTTAGCAATCCACACAACACAAACAACAAAATAAGTGATACAATGAGCGCTACAGGAAAGACTGACTTCTAGATTGCTATA
>OMNM01035038.1:44362-61588 GCA_900302745.1 Parablennius parvicornis | reverse complement strand
AAATTCACTTTGTGCCATTAAACAGGTTGTTGCTTTAATCAGCTAACATATTACTTAATTCTGCCACATGCTGGCCACAAACATGCTGACTCATCATGATATTCTTCTTCTTCTTCTTCTTCTTCTTCTTCTTCTTCTTCTTCTTCTTCTTCTTTTATTACTATCATTAGTATTATTACTATTATTACTATTATTGTGATGATGATGATGATGATGATGATGATGATGATGATGATGATGATGATGCCACACTGTCTCTTACAGCCAATTTGAATTATTCAAATATCAAAACTAAAAAAAAAAATTCAGATACAAAGAATTATCACTTCTTTCAGCTTCATTAGCATTACAGTATAGCTTTATTGAGCCTCAGCATTCACACTTGCATTTTCTTCTGGAAATGCAAACTGTCTACTCTATATATGTCATTTTATAAGTTTTATTTAGGGTTTTAAGATTTAAAAATTTAGCTGAGAATGGAGTTTGTGATACTTTTGAATATTGTGTCAGGTGCAGAGAAATGTTTCCAATATTCAGCCTGGATGAAAGTTGGACTGTACAAACATGATTTTCACCACAGAACAAATGCTTTTTTGAAGCCATTTCAAAAAGCTTGTCCATTTATAAAATATTGTTCTCGATTTTCTTGAATGTTTCTACTATTATATACTATGCTTATCAAGTGCTAAATATTAATAGGTAACTGGAACTTTCCTTATGCTGTTGTACTGAATGCCATGAACTTTGCCCCACATCAAGCGGAACTTTGGGTCTTATTTACGACAGAGATAGGAGAAACACCACTTCATTTCATTACGATGTATAGTGATTTAGTCGTTTTGAGCAATTTTAAAAAGAAGATATTAAAATGTAATAGTGAGAGATGTTAAGACTTTGCAAAAAGTCAAATGGAGGTATATCTTTCTTGCAGTTTATACATCAGCGACATTGACTATTTCTTGTTGAGCTTAACAACCAGCTTCTACACGTTCCAGCCAATCAGAAAACACAGCGCCAGATAAACTTGACGTCTGATTGGCTGAAATGAGAGGCGGTCCCGTCTGGTGTCACCCTGAAATGAGTCCGACCTCTCCTTGGGTGAAGGTTCATTGCGAAGACAGTGTAACGTTGTCCGTCAGTTGTAGTTATACGTCTCAGCTACAATGTCTGGCCGTGTTCTCGTCGGAGTTAAACGTGTCATTGACTACGCAGTTAAGGTAGGTTTTTGTCATTGGCGCATTTACATTTTATGACGCCTTTTTCCCTCTTCATTTCACTTGACTTTCTGAACTGTGCTAGCTTTGTTAGCCTGCTAACGTCAGCTGGTTACAGGATAGAAACTATACTGATCAATGTGGCTGATCAAATGATCCAACACATATCTTTACAGTCTACAACTAATTTCACTTACTACCATTGCCAATTACTCAGATTATTGATTCTGATACATTTTTTTTTTTAAATATCACCTGAACTGCTTTGTCTGACTGTTGTTATCTGGTTATGTAACATGCCTGGCTGGATAAGTGGCAAGTCCCTCTTGGAATAATTTATGTTCCTCTCATTTAATATTAAACTATCCTCTGATGCAGTGTTGAGTGGTTTCGCCACATGGCTTTCCAAACTGGACACCTGTGAGCATTTTGAAGAGATTAGGCACAGCTCTGTTATCAGTGAGCAATAGCAGATTCTTCATGTAACAGCAGGAGCTGCTCACAGCAGGATCTGAACACTGATTCAATGATCAAGACTGACACGTTTTACTTGGTTTGATACTGACATATATTGACATAAATCATTAGTTACACATTAATCAAGTAGGCACACAGAAGTGGAAATAATTGAAAATTGTATTCACATACAACTAATACAACTACTGTTTAGTGTTCTAATTGTATTCATTTACACATAAAACTGCTGTTTATTAAAAAAAGACGAGTTAAAGTACAAAAGTGAATTGTTATCAGGCATGTGATTAAAGACACATTTATAAAACTTACAGTGCAGAGAAGAATAAGAATAATTACATCATACAAATTTGTTTCATTCACAAATGTAGATGTAAAGTAGGAATTTAGTTTTGCCATTTTGTGAGTATTCATCCATTACTTCCACCCCTGATCTTTTCTAAGGGCTGCTCTCCTATAAATGAAATGATAGAAGATCTAGTGAAAACCGTTATTATAATTTTCTAATATTTCTGTTAGATTATCAATATCTATAATATGAAATTTGTTTTATTGCTACTATACTGTGAATACGTATACATGTACAGAAAATAAATATACACAGGAACATGGTTACCTAAGCAGGCTTGGTAGTGTTAAGCAATGAAGGCTAATTGGTGGGAGACAAGAGGACTGACACTTTTTATTATGTATCAGACAAAGGATAATGTAACACATCAGAGGAAAGCGCAGTTGCTTGTAATTGTGTGTTCTAAAACTACTGGCTTTGATTTGTTATCACAGATTTGGTTCTACCTTGGACCTCATTTGGTTGTTTGGCTCTATGATTATGTTATTAATATATTATTACTTTACTCCATGCTATCGCAGTAAGTATTCTGTTTCAGCTAAATTGCAATGAACTGGTACTGCATTGTCTGTCTCTAAACACTTTAAAATCTCTTTTATTTCTCTTAAAAATCTATGTTTGATCATTTTGTGGATGTGTTTATGTGGTCCAAGTGTTGTTTACTTGTGTTTTTTTTTTTTTTTTTAATTGATTTTTGTGACCAGCCTTCTTAACATAAAAATGGGGAAATTGTGAGCTCAGTGTTTAACACTGGCTCAAGTGTTTATTTCCGACTCTATAAAGAAATGTTTTTTTTTTTTCACACTTTGGTATTTATGAGCTATGCTTGTCAGCACAGAGCCCGACCTCAGTCAAAACAATGTTTTCCTTGTGAATCATAGAGTATGACATGGGATGAGTTCCAACAGTGTGCATAATCGATAGATTTAGAAGTTTTCTATCTTTAATCTTTATAGTAAAGCAATACAAACCAGTAGAAAATGGCAGGTGCAGAGCTCCTGTTTGAACTTGCATCGCTTAATGTCGTTCAGTGATTTAATGTGGAAGTTTCTGCAGCGTGCCTGACAGTTATTATATCACCCCTGTAGTGACTCTGTCCTGCTGTTTTGTTCCTCTACAGATCCGTGTAAAGCCGGACAACAGTGGCGTGGTGACGGATGGCGTTAAACACTCAATGAACCCCTTCTGTGAAATCGCTGTGGAGGAGGCGGTCAAGCTGAAGGAGAAAAAGCTCATTAAGGAGGTTGTGGCTGTCAGCTGTGGGCCGCAGCAGGCACAGGTGGGGAGAAACAGAGGCAGACTCAGCAACCCTGTCTTGTTAACCAATGTTCTGGAGAGTGTAATCTGGCAGCTTGCCTGTTTTTGGAGCCGTTGCTTCAAGTGGCTTAAAGATTTACTAGTTTTCCAGTGAACTCCAGATTGAGTTTTGCTGCAGTATATTGCTATATGTGAGTGGTGTTCATGCCATTGATGAAATAACAGTCATATAATTAATGTGGAAAGCAAATTATTTTGAAATGATCTATCATGCATTGCATTGTCAAGTTTTACAAATGGTTAAAATGCTCATTCTGATGTGCATGTAACGAGCCCAGCTAATAATGAATAAAATAGCATTGGATTCAAATAAATAACAGCATGTAATGTAAGGCCAGATTATTATGTAATAATTTTTAATTTATGAAGTGATGCATTATAAAGTAGTTATTAAGACTTCAGATAAAAGTTTGAGCACAAGTTGATTTTTTTTTAAGTTTGAGACACAATTCATGTTTCGAGACCTCTCAAAAAATAGGGAAATTTGTGTTTGATAGATTATTTCTTTGATGTTACAATGCTTTTTCGCAATGAATCACATGAGGCTACATTTATCAGGAATGTCTTATTTTAGAAGATTATTTTTGAAACATTGTTATGACAACAGAAAAAAAAACCTATCAACCATAAATATCCTTACTTTTTGTGTTTCTTTTACTTCTTCACCCAAGATGTCTTTCTTTTTTCAAAATTTCTCCGTCACGCAGGAGACCATCCGCACCGCCCTCGCCATGGGGGCTGACCGGGGCATTCATGTGGAGGTGACAGGAAAAGACTACGACACTCTGGGGCCACTGCAGGTCTCCAAGATCTTCGCTGCTTTGGCCAAAAAAGAGGAAGCTCAGCTTGTCATCCTCGGAAAACAGGTGAACTATGAGAATTGTTTCACATTTTGTCTTCTCAGTTTATGCACTTATGGATACTCACACTGCTGTTAACATTATGCTGCTTTTCTAGGCCATCGATGACGACTGCAATCAGACGGGCCAGATGACGGCCGCTCTACTCGACTGGCCTCAGGTGAGTTAGAACTTGAATGCAAGTTATTTGTTATAGGATTGTTCCGAAGGCACAAGATAGACATTCGACCTTAAATGACCTTGCTTTTCAGTGCCAGTCAAACTTTATCAGGTTTTTTTCCTGGGTGTACTCATCCTGATAGCGGTGTTGCTTTTGCACACTCGTAAGCTCCTGTCGACACTCTTATCGAGGTCAGCAGCAGCTGGTTTCAATCGGTAAGAGCTGCAGTTAAAGGAGGTCACGCTGCGCTTTGATAAAGTGAAGCTCTGCATTTTGAGCCAACAGACGGAGCACTTTCTGTGGCGCCCCACTGAATACAGTTCATATAAATCCAGGTCTTGCTTGTATTGTCTAATCATTTACTCATCTTGATAGCGCTTACTTGCATATTGTTACTGCTACAGTTTGTTTTAAAAATGTTTTCTTGAGATTGAAATCAGACATACCTTAGTCAACCAGCAGAGGGAGCACTTCACCAGTCTCATGACCTTAAAAGAAACCCTCACCATTATTATCTGCTGAGACATGTAGTGTAGTCAGAAAGGGTTTGATTGTTTTCAGAAACGGTTTATCAATGTGAGTGGTGTTTTCCTGATTTCAGGGAACCTTTGCTTCAGAGGTGTCTTTGGAAGGAGACAAGCTTAAGGTGGTGAGGGAAATTGACGGTGGCCTGGAAACTATTAAGATCAGCACACCAGCAGTCTTGACCGCAGACCTTCGACTCAACACCCCCAGATATGCCACCCTACCTAACATCATGGTAGGTATCGACGCTTCCGAAGTTTATATGCAGCTGAAACTCGTTAATCATCTGATTAACTTTATTTGAGTGAAGCCCAAATAAAACCTTGCCAAACCTTTTTTTTTTTTTTTTTTTTTTTTTACAGAAAGCCAAGAAGAAGAAGATCGCTAACGTCAAGCCAACTGACTTGGGGGTGGACCTCACGTCGCGTGTGGAGGTGTTGAGAGTGGACGAGCCCCCGCAGAGGGAGGCGGGAGTGAAGGTGGAGACGGTGGAGGACCTGGTGGGCAAACTAAAGGAGGCTGGGAGGGTATAGAGGCTCCAAGGACCTCAGCAGGGGAGCACACAATCTGGCAGAATGGTGAGTATTTACCAGCAGGGAGCTTCAATAGATGAATTTTTTGATATTATGATGCTGTGTTATTGTGGATGAAATGTAGTTTACTGTGTTTATCTACATAGAAAGAGCAGACAGAGCATGTTCAGCATGGTGTTTTTTGTTGAATCAAAGTTGAATGTAGTTTAAAAAAAAATTTAAGTCATATTTTTATAATAGATCTTACTTTTTTATTTTGCCATAAGTATTTTGATTTACGATTGCAACTTCATCTGAGTGGAAATCTTTTTTGCTTTTTCTTTTAAAATTTTTGCAAATTCGTTCTTGATGACACCAGTTGATACGTGCATCATCAGTTGTTACACAGCAATTTATTTTTAAGAAGGTCCATTATATATTATAAATATTGCAGTAACTATGCCAGAGTTGGTAAAGAGTCTATTTTTCATGTGTTGTCCGGAGACAAATGTTTCATTTTTAATCTTGAGCTCTTACTTTTCAATTTGTTTCCACTTATGTAGAAGAAGAAACACTTGCTTGAAAAAGTACTTCAGTGTCAATTCAAAGTCAAAATAAAAAAGTTCAGGGTCTGAAATGTTCTCCCGTGCTAAAGAAATAATATTTTTCCGTAATTGATACACTAGGAATTCTTAAGGCGTGTTAAACTATTTTTGGCTGGTGAATGTGGTTTTATGCACACACTGTAGATGTATGCTTATGGTAATACTGTGTTTGTCAGTGTTGATGCACGAGCCTAGCAATACACAAATCGTAAATGAATTTGTGTTTTGACTTTGTCAGAAAAGCTCTAAATTCTAAAAAGAGTTAATAAGTTTGCTGGAATTTATATACAACCCAATGAATTCTTTCTTGTAAGTTCTATTTAAAACGCTAAACATTAGATCCTGTCATTCACCCATTATTGGTCTCTATTGAATGACTTTCTGCAATTGTAATATTTATATCTGTTATGTGTGTATATATATATATACACACAAATGTACTCCTAGGAGGTTAAAACAAATTTTATGCAGGTTGAAGAGTTAGGAGGAGTTACGGAACTAATTCAGGCCACCCTTCGAACATTCAACACAAAACCAGATACTTTTAACTTCATATTAACATGAAGAGAAATGAAGATTGTATTTGTAGTACATTATGTTGTGCAGTTTCCACTCAAATACACTAATACACAAATATTTTGTATCCTAAAATTTTTTTCCCTCCTATTTTTCCCATGTGGAGTATCCAACAATCTATTGAGGTTTTATGGAAAGGCAATCGCTGGAGTCTTCTTGAATAATTTATGAGCAAACCAAAAAATGAATTAGTCACTGTGAATGTGAATCAAGCTTTGATGTGTGCAGCACACTTTCTTCACGTGGCGACCGATACAATTATTTGCTTTGAACGTTATTATCCTCCCATTGTATCAACATCTCCATTTGTCAAAAAAAAAAAAAAATCATATTAATTGCTTTGACGAAGAGTATTATGTGTTTTCTAAGGATGGAAGCAAAACTAATTAAAGATTTTAATTGCTGCTCTTGTCTTGGATCACATATCTCCGTCCTCTTTTCCCCTCTCGCAGGACTCTAATGAAAAACAGACCCACGTCTCATAAGCGCGCCCGGAGGACCGGCTTATGTTCTTTGGTCTAATCCTTCTGGTTGAGACTGCCGCTCCTGATGATGTGCGGCGAGGTACTGACGGGAGGAGTACCGAGAAACACCGTCCTGCAGTCACTCCACTCCTTAAAACCATCAGCTCTGGCTTTTGCATCTTAACTTTACAACAGGTCGATTCACGTATGTCACAGAATCCCCCTGAAACTCTACATGAGCAGTTTTCATGTTGTATGACTCTCACTGGTTGAAGCTCGTATGTCTGATGTCACACATGTGAAGAGGTGCAGTTTTTGTAAATGATATTTTGTAAATATGGACCCAAACATGTGATGGAGATGATTATATCTTTCCAGATAACGGCCATGAGTACTGCTAACTTGTATAGTTAATGAGGAAGTTATGAGGTGTTTGGACTGACTGGACGGTGTTTCTCAGTATGAGAGGAAAACATTATCATCAATCTGTATTTTACCGTAAGCGCCTCAATTCTGATTGTACAGACGGTAACCATGACAATAAAGCAAGCCAGTCTTTTTCATACCTAAAAACTTGTTTCTTTGTTGTTGTTTTTTCCCCTTGACAATCTTTACATTCTGCAGATGACGAGTCATGATGAGATGTTTTGAATTATACCTGGGAGGGAATAGATTTATTTATGGTTTCTTTATTAACTGAACCTTCAAAAACTGACAAACTATTTAATTTACAGAGTTATTCAAACATACATTTTGGTCAATTGTGAACATTTTCTGTGACATATTTTGTGATTTATTTATTGAAAACAGTTGTTTTAGTTTATTGCATCAAGTATGTTTGATTTGAGTGGATTTATTATGGCCACAGAGCTATTCTTTCCTGCTAACTATTCAGAATTCCACCCACTCGTCATCTTTGTGGCTTTATCTAATTTAGAGTCTTGGGGAATTAATCCCAGCTGACAGTGCAGGTGCATCCTGGACAAGTCACCAGTCTCAACCCTCAAACATATTATCAGACTGGAAATGAAGCTAATTGAAAAAAAACCCATGCACAGGCAGAACATTCAAACTCCACATGGGTTAGAACTCAAACTGGGTATTGTTTCTGATAGCAAGAGTGTTATGACACCACTTACACAAAATTATCTATGAATATAAAAATTCAGAATTACCTTGTCCATTTGTCTAAATATGAGATTTCTCCAGTGACTGTGTTGGTGAAATGATGTTGCAATTCTTTGTTTTTCTAAAAAAACACTTATTACAATATTTGTAACATTCTGTTGAACTGAGCAGTCTAATTACATAAACTATATCTGACTCGGACAACAAATTAAATGACTTTTTTTTTTTCCAGTCATTGTTTCTTACTGCAGCAGGTTATTTTCACCCATTCTGTTTTTTTTTTTATATTTATTTTATTATTATTATTAACCGTGTGTATGTTACAATAGTTAATTTGAAAAACACAAGTTATTATCAAATATTTTTGAGTTTCTTCTTTACATTGTTTATTTTCATTCATGTGACATTTTAAGTTGAATGATTTGGTGTGTGAGTGTGTGCGATTGCCATAATGGTGCATTCATGGGTAACTTGGAAGTCGGAAACCCGCATTTACATACTGTAGGGTAAATTGTCATTTCACTGCTGTCAAAATTGAAGGTTCCCACTCCAAGATCAAAGTTTTTTGAGCTTTCAGTAGCTATTTTGACATCTCTCAGCACTATATATGTTAATATGTGAAAGGCCAACTTAAATATGTCCAGTTACTCTTAAAGAGCTCTCAGATACATCAACACACCTTGAAACTGTTTTACTCCAAGATTGACTGGATCTATTTAGATTTATTGTCCATAGGATTGTCAAAAACTTGAAATATCTGGCATTTCATCATTGCTGATGTGTTTTGAAAGCTCATCTTTCAAATGTGTTACTGGGGAATCATACTGTTCAGGTCATGAATGCTCCAGTGTCTAGTATGTGCTTGAGTTCCATTTCTCTGGTTCATTTTCAATCTTGTAGATATTATACATGGACCTTGATTCTAACACAGGCTATTTAACTTTCAATAATAAAACAACATAGGAGGTGGGTCTGGAAACCTAACATTAATCACCTGAAGTGGAAGTGAGCAAGCAGGTTGTGTGTTAGATGTCGCAGATATTTTATAAGCCGATTTACTGAATCATTGTTTTCATCAAATGTTTCAACAAACGGCAAGAGTCCCCTGAGAGGAATTATGTTATAAGAAGTACACATGCTTACGAGTAACAGGTGTCAAAAAGTAATTTCTGGTTGTGTGAAAGTGTCAACAACAAGCACAAATCTGTACAGAGCTTGAAACAAAGACATAGACTACAATAATAATTACGCATTTTCAGTGTTTTTCTCTCCTGATGTTCATAGTGAGATTTAGTGATATTTTCTTGGTCATGAAGCAGAAATAATGGAGCCCTTATTGTGCGTAATGAGATGAGGGGGCGGGGCTTTACCGATGTGACTCAGCACAGGTGAGCTGCCCACGCGCTTAGCTGACAGCAGCAGCAGTAGCAGCTCGTACCAGTGAGGAGTTCAAGGACGACCATGAAAGTCTAATTTTTGATCTGGAAATAGAAATAAGTAGCAAACTCTCATTGCTGTGAGGTGGGGAAAAAACAACACACATGAATGAACCCTGTCTGCTGAAATGACTTGTCCGGAGGAATTTAAGAAAGTGGCTCCAGTGTTTCTGATTTTTTTATTCAGGAGCGCGCTCCAAGGTGAGATTGACTTCAAGCTTTATTTTCTTCTCTTTGATCATGTCGTGGCAATTTGCAAGAAGAGAAGTGAGATAGTGAGTATGTTTTCAAGTTTGTGCCGATGGCCAGTGTTATTCCCATTTATTTGTGATTTATATTCTTCTTGCACCAACTTGTCCCTTCAGGCTCCTCATAAGGTAAATGAGGAAGCCATCACTGACTTCATCAAATTCTCTGGCTCGACTCCTGGCAGGTGCACACTGTGAACTGGTGGTCTCTCCAATCGGCTCCACCCTGGTGAACGTAATAGCTGGCAGCAATGTGACTCTGGCTGTGTCCTTCAGTGGAGCACCTGACCCTGTGGTTACCTGGACCCAGGGGGTTTTACCTGTAGCTACCTGGACTCTAAACTCCAGTGAAGCTCCAGACATTTACATAAACGGGAAGGATGTGCTCAGGATTGAAAATGATGGATCCCTTTCCTTTGTGAATGTACCTCTCTCCTTTGACAGTAACTACACTGTTGAAATGACCAAATCTGGACTGGGCAAAGCTTTTACATCTTTCACACTCAAAATATTTGGTGAGTTTCAAATTGAGAGTTGTTTTGTTGTCATCAAGAATTTAATGGCCTGGCACTTATATTTGTTTTCATGTTGTTTGTAGAAACCTTCCAGAATGTGACTCTGAACACAAAACCAGATTTTGCCATAGAGGGAAGTGATGTGTTCACATTACACTATGGTATGGTGCGAGGTGTGGTCCAGCATCAGGTGTGGTTTTTCAATGGCGGAGAGATAAAAAACGACTCGCATTATCTAATGGAGCGGGAGAGCCTTTCAATCCTTCGGCCAAACCGGAGCGACACGGGAGAGTACGCAGTGCTACTCACAAACCCCTTCAGCAATGTGACGGCTCGTACGAACGTCACTGTGCGGTGTAAGTTACAATAACTTGAATGTTTTTCTGTAATCATGAATATACATCATTCAGAAATGATGATTCTCTTCCACATTTTTCGGTCTATTTTAGATGGACCAGATGATCCCAAACTGGCAACCCATCCGCCTCAGACTTTTTATGTATCTGGAGAGTCTTTAAATCTCACCTGTCAGTCTGATGGATTCCCTCAGCCAACATCTGTGTGGTCCTTTGGTGACAAAATCCTTAGTGATTCCCATGAAGGAGTCCTAAGTCTGATCAATGTGTCTGCCTCTCAAGACGGTGTTTATGTATGCACGTTACTTAACGAAGACACAAAAGAACGGCGTGAACAGACCCTAAGATTACGAATTTACGGTATGTGAGAAAATCTGTTTTTGAGGCTGATGCACAGATTCTTTCACGTATCGGTATATAGACCAATTATTAGTCCTTTTTGACTAATGCAGAAAATGGGATAATACATTCCAGGTGTTCTTATGCCTATTCACATTGAGTTATCCAATTTGCCTATTGAAAACTTCAGATTTTCAAGTGTTTATTAAAGTGCTTTCTTTACACTAATCTTGCCTCTTAAATGTTGTGTTGGGCCAGAGCGGCCGCTGGGTGACCCGACATGCTCTGTGGAGTCTCTGGACAGCACCATGCTGCTGTTTCACTGTGGGTGGATGGGAGGAATGCCACCAGCTGAGCTGTCGTTCCCAGCCATAAATGCCTCCAACAGTGGACTAGGGAACTTCAGCATGACTCTGGAAGCCTCAGACTTTCTGAACGGCAGGAACCTCCAATGCATTGCAAAACACAAACTGGAAAATCGCTCTTGCAATATAACAACAAGTACGTCTTTTGATTTTTTCAAGCCATTCAAGTAAATGAATGAATACTGATCAATAATGTTATGTTTTCCAGGGAGTCCATTAAAATTAGTTCCCTCCGTGGGAACTAAAGTGGACAATGACGGCAAAATAGTGGTCAGCATCCAGTGTTCCAGTGAGGCCTCACCTGTGGCTGTGGTGTCATGGACCAGAGGCAGCCAGGCCGTCTCCACCGGGTTGACACACCAAATCAGCAGGGACACGACGCTACTCACCATCCGTCACAACAACGTCAGCTACTTTCTCCTCCAGAACTACACCTGCACGTGTAGCAACCCACTTGGCAGCCACAGAAAGGAAATCCAGCTCCAAGGTAAACCTTTGCTGCATTTGGTTATTGTACTATATGGAAAGTTTTTGTACTTGACAACATTTAACAAATTGACACTTAATGATGATATATATTATCCTCACACAGTTAACTGTTAGTCAGTCCTATTTTCAATTAAATTGCAACTACAGAAGAAAAATATTCTTCGACTATTAGTTCTTCTGAACTGAGTAATGTTGGAAATATTTGCATAAAGAAGTGCTTGAGAGTAAACACTGGAGGGACTTTGATGTCTCGGTTTCTAATTTGGACGGCTGTTTGGCCGGACTGAAAAGGCACAATGGGCTCTCAGAAGGAGAGTGAAGTAATACCTGAGATTGCTATTTCCCTTTAAACAAAGCACCCCAGTCTTAGAATTCCCTCGGCTCCCTGTTTCTGCTCTTTCTTAATCCAACCCCCTGGCTTACTATCCCTCCCTCCCCTAGGACCGTCGATCTCACGTTCCAGTTTGTTTCCTAATCAAGATGGAACCATCATCACGTTGACCTGGGAGGTCCCGAACCCGTCTGTGGTTACTGGTAAAGCAGTCTTTTTTTTTTTTTTTTGGCTCTGGATGGCTTCAGTTTGCTGACTCATCTTCTCAGGAATGTCTCTTGACAGCACACACAAACCTAAACATCTTGTTCTGAATTTGTCCGTCTAAGGAGAACGCCCCTGGCAGAACAGTTTTGAAAACAAAAGCTGGGCAATGAAAAATAAGGGCTTCTTTATTACGGACTGTGTGAAGCCACACTCTGTTTGGGGAAAAGCAGTTGGAGGATGACATGTCAGTTCATATTCACATAATGTAATTTCAGGAAATGAGCATGAAATGTTGAGATCTGCTGGTGTTATCCAGCGTTTTAACAAATGTAAACAAAAAAAACCAAACAGATCTGTGATGTGCTTTTGCAAAGGGTTTGACATCCAAATGAAAGGGCCACAACTGCAAAGCCTCACTCCTAATGCTACTCGCACTAAAGCTGGATCAGATGGCTATCGCACCATCCAGTTGAAGACTGGCTCAGAAAGGAAGACAGACATCTATGTCCTCAATCCTAAATCAACTTACCGGTTTCGGATCATTCCCAAAGCTCGCCTGACACCAGGGGAGCCATCTGAGGTCCACAGGATTGGCCCAGGTGAGTGTTCAAGCTTTCTTATGACACAATTCTTGATGTTGACTGTGAAATACCTAGTTTCAGGCTTTAATGTTGTCATCAGGTGATGGACTGAGTGGTCCAGCCATTGCTGGTATTGCAGCTGGAATCCCCTGCAGCCTTCTCTTTCTCCTCCTGCTATGTTTCCTCATTTATTTATGCGTCTCCTACAGCAAGAAGAAAAGTAGGTGAACTGAAGCACTCAATGTAAAAATATAAGTTACTGTATCTTCTGTTGTAATTTTTTTCCTTTTTTTCCTGTTTTGCAGACAATCAAACTCCATATCCGGTCTCCAGAGCTGTTGAGAAGGTTGGATTAAGTTCAGTGGAGTTATGGAGGACTCAAACTTTTATTTAACGAGAATAAAAAGGACACAAGATTAACATGCTCTTAAAGGCATCAAATATGATGATACAAATAAATAGTGGGCCTTAAGTGGTTTATAAAAAACTTACCTCAATCTTTTCTAGCTTTCTATTTTAAGTTATTTCTGTAGATTATGTAATGCATTAAGTTAAATGTATATTAGGTAATGCAATGATGAAATTTTATTATGCTCAAGGAGGCAAAACACTGTTTCAAATGACTCATTTTTTTAAACAATTTATGCTTTATGCAAAAATGCTTAAAGGAAATGTCAAAGATATGAATAATTATGTGCAGGAATAAATATTGATGCAAAGGGGACCATGCTCTTTAGCAATATCATTAATGTACAATAATAACATAGTTATTATTACTCATAGTGAGCTTGGTAGATGTAATTTAACCTATTTATGCCACACTCTCTAAATTTTACATCAAATTGGGGAATTTCTTGTGTGTATTTTTTAGATTTAGTTTTAATCGCCTGTCTACAACAATAAATTCTCTCCTAATGCAATTTCTTTTCACCCGCAGGCAAAAGCAGCCCAGCCTGATAAAAGTCCTCATATCCTGCTAGCTGGAGGGCTGAAGTCTCCACCTGACTACAACAGAATACACCAGGTAGAGTTCACTATAATTAAAAACATTGTGGAAAAACAGGTTTATTTTTTAGGGTAACAGCAAATTTTTTACCTTACAGGCTTGTCAGTTTTTTGTTTTGTTTTTCCATTTGCAGGCTGCCTCTGAAAGATCCATAGATCTGCCCACGTTTGTCCCCCCACCGCCTGTCAGAGTGGCTACAACTGTGTAAACATTAACATTTGTTTGGATATGAATGTCAGATTTGTACAGCATACTTTATTTTAAAGTTTTTATTTAAGTTACTATTTGTATAGTTTCAACATGAATCCTCTATATTTTAATGTTCTTGTATATGCATGGCTAAAAGCGCTTTTGTAACTGTATTTTCTCATGGTAATAAATGAAAACATACAACATACACTTACACCTGCATTTGTTATGTAGTTGAAAATGTCAGAATTTTTTTGAACACCCTGTACAAGTTAATTCGTATTCACTTGTCTATTTTGAGAATTAATTCAGGGGTTTTAATAGTGTATGGATGAGACACTTCTAAAAAACTATTTTTAACCTACAGTTATTTCTTATTAACATGATCTCTTCTGAGAAATAATTCCAATCATACTGCGGAAAACACATTCCTGTGCACCACTAGAAGCTCAGAGGTGTCTCTCAGGGAGGCCGTGCCCCACTCTTTGAACACCCACTGCTTTATTTCAATCTTTCACAGCCTGCTTCAGTATCTGAGTCTCACACAGATTTGCCATCTCTACAAAATGGAATCTGGCAGAACTGATGTGACAATTCTCAAAAAAATATATGCTGCCTCCAAGAGATTCCTATTTTTGCAGCCATGATTATTTTGTGCGAGAAACATTAAGCTGGTTTGCACAAATTATTCCTTTTATAAGTTTACCTGCATTCACTGTTTTCATGTTTTTGCTCTGTTTAGTTTCCTTATGAAATGAATGACACAATATCTTTAGCAATACATTTTCACCTTAAACTCCCACTACTACTTATGACCTCAGTTCCCTCTGAGTGGGCTGATAATGAGATAAAGCATTTGTAAGGATGCCTGATCTGCTTCATTTGCTTCCGTGAGTGATGCTGTTGTTCTCCTCAGGATACTCAGTGTCTTATTGTAGCATCCATTCTTCCTTTAGTTTCCAGTATTATTTTGTCATACGAAGATCAACTGCTTTTATATTTGCTCTGGTGCAGAAATATGCACAACAGCAGCACCACCAGGGAGTGAAAGTCTGCAGAATGAAGCATCAAGCTTTGTTTTTTTTCTTCAGCTGTTCTTTGACCTCACTGTGAGGTCCACAGTGATGGAGAAGTAGTGAACAAGGGAAGAAAAAAAAGGCACCAGTCAGGAAAAAGGAGTTTACATTGCAGTGAATCAGTGTTTTGTCTTTGCAGTAGGTGGTGCTGTAGAGCAGTGCCATCACATATGCTAAGACTATTTAAATATGAAGTTGAATGACATAGATTCACAGTTGCTGAGTGGTTCATTGATATGAAAGTGACTGTAAATTCACCCGTACCCATACGGGTTGCCGTATTTCTATGCTCTGTCTCCCTTAAGATTTAGAAAAGTAAAAAGCTGGTGCATGTTGGAAGCCAAAAAGTCTTGAGATATTTCACAAAAGCCCAAAGAGAGAACATCCAACCTCCTACTAGGAGGCCCTGGCCCGATTAAAATTAGTTGTTATTGTTGTGATGTAATCCCTGAAACTGTCTGCCACCAATAGGAAGTAGTATTTTAGCTCTATTATTAAAATGTTCAACAAAATCAAAGTAGAATTGTAATTTTGTAATGAAGAGAATGATGCTTAAGAGGGAACATGTCCAACCTGATATTATTCTTGACAGTGACAAGGGTCAGTAATTTTGATATGTTTGGATGCAGGATTCACGGATGATGCATTTTCTTCAAATTGTGTTTGAGCAAATTTAAAAAAAAAAAAAAATTGAATGCAGGTCCACTTTTTATGTCGGTGTCGTTTGGAAACAACAACACACTTCAACATACTGATCTACAAAAAACTTTCTTAATTTTCGTGTGTGTGGTGCATATGCAATGGTAAGACACAACGTGTTTGATAAAACAAGTACTGAGTGTCTTAGTATGACACTGATAGTGTGTATACATATTTACTTGCTTAAGAAAGCTTTTCAACGATTTTCCTTTACGAATTTTTGTTAATTTTTTTGTTAGATTATGGAATTGAATTACAATGGAAAAAGCTTAATTTTCATTCTATTACAAAATGGGAGAAATAAATATAAAAGATGGTTACTTATAAGGTGTTTGTCAGACTTCCTGGTCAAAGACTCAACATAGATTTTTTTTCCTTCTTAGATGAGGCAGATTTTGCAGTTGTGAGTGTTTTAAGAACTTTTACAATCTGTGTAGTTTGCAAACAATGCACAGGACATTCAATTAACTACAGTTTTATTCTTTACTACATGGTCTACCTTAAAATTCAAATTTAAAAAAAGAAAAGGGAATGCCCTGTTTGGCCTGACATGGAATCGGAGTCTGTTCCTCTGGACTCTTACTTTAGATGTAGTTAGATGCGGTCCTGTATTAATCTCTTCGACATTAATCTTTGTCTAGTCTTCGACAGACAAAACACCCCTCAGAGTGATGTGATCCATTTGAACACTTCTGCAAACCTCGATAACCCACATGCAGATGCATTAATATGATCATTCATATGCTTGCTGTACATTGACCTGTGCATTGATGATCACCAATGAAGCTCTTGTACTGCATTGATTTTAAAGGATTACAATGCCAATCATAATTTTGCAGTAGAATAATACGATTGTCTTATTTCCAAGTTTGTCAACATGGTATACCATATGAGCTCACCTTTGTTTCGGTGGTGCAATGTTTCTACAACGTCATTACACTTTCAGGGTAAACATATATATATAGCACACACTGCACACAGCCAGCGTGTCGCTTCATTTGGTCATGTATCTGTCCTAAGTGTGTGTGTATGTGTGTGTCCACACCCTACCCACACTGAAAGAAAGTGACCGCTTCAGCATGTTCCATTGACCACAGCAGTACTGCAAGCCTTTGCACATCCACAGTTCCAGAACGCCTCATAGAACAACAGACATGGACTGCGGTGCCGCAGCCTTGTATCCCAGAGACCCTCTCCCATCCCCC
>OMNM01035038.1:9767-22298 GCA_900302745.1 Parablennius parvicornis | reverse complement strand
GCTGTTCCTGAGAATTATTTTTAAGTTGAATATTTCTGAAGAAATGATGCAAAGCGGCAGGTAAAACTGTTAATTACTTTGTTAAAGACACAAAACTCTCGCATGAAGATTTATACTTTTTCTTACCCGTGGCTCCCAACAGCTATTAACAATACTATCGTAGAAAACATTAGAATGTTTCAGCCAATTAATTACATAGCAGGCAATATGGTTCAGGCTCTGTAAGGGGCTGGGGCTCATCTTCCCACGCTATTAAAACAACTCATATAGGTTGCAGTTAGGGAGTCATCGGTAAAGCCAAATATTATCAAGCCAAATACAATATTTGTTGTCTTTTAACAGTGCTTAAATGTGAAAGTCAACAGAAAGTTGAAGACATCATAATATTACTTACCTTCAACTTTAACAGGTGCATCATGTGGCTTACTGATGATTCCATCCTTGCAGTGTTTCTCCACCCAGTCACACAGGTCTTTGCAGTAATAATCTTGAACTTCCCTCAGCACCAACAGGAACGTTTTGCTGTGCTCCTCAGTGGCACAGACTGTCTCCAGAGCCTGGGCCACAGCATTAGAAGGTGACTTCTCCAGCAGAGACACGTAGCAGGTGTGGGAGAGCACCTCGTCATCACGTAGCCAACGCAGCAAGGGCGCAGGATGGTCACACGTCCAGTTCAGCAGTACGTCTCTCTGAGAGCGGAGAAGCTGCTGAGCTGAGCCCATGTCTTCTCAAAGAGCAGCTGGACTTTGCTAAGAAATTTTAAAAAGACTGGACTTGATAAAACACAAACGTTTGACATGGTAAAAGGACCAATAAATAAGGGCAAAATTATACTTTGCAGCAACCTTTCTCTCTCTCACACACACACACACACACACACACAAAACCACACACACACACACACACACACACACACACACACACACAAATCAATTTAAATGCTTACCTCGAGAAGATACTATATAATTGTATGATTCCAAGTAGTTTCAGTCTCCTTTGGTGTTGCGCTTGAATTCAAGAGTGGTGTGAACACTTATCATTCTCTCTTAGCGTGTGTAAAGGACGGTGCAGAGAGCAATTCAAACAATCTGTGAATGAGTGCAAAGTTCAAACAATGTCTTGACCCCAGTTTTGATGCTTTGCTTTTTTTACTTGCTTTTGTTTGATCTCACAGAATCGTGTGCTCTATCACCAGGCACTACAAATGTGTACCATAGAAATCTGATAGTGACACAAAGGCTGTTTATTAGTAGTCATGCTTGTATAAATATGTGCTATTTTTTTTTACTGAAAAAATCTGAGGATTATACATTTTAAACTAGTAAATCTTTTATGCAGTAAAAATGTTTGATATAATTAATATTTATTTTCGTTAATTTTCATACTTTTGACTCTCATGACCTATTTACTGTGACCTATTTACTTCAATAAATATGTTATTGCCAGCACAGCAATGAACCGGTGACTTTCAAAGGAGTTAAATATTAAACTT
Source organism: Parablennius parvicornis (assembly GCA_900302745.1). Taxonomy (NCBI): domain Eukaryota; kingdom Metazoa; phylum Chordata; class Actinopteri; order Blenniiformes; family Blenniidae; genus Parablennius; species Parablennius parvicornis. The sequence continues at coordinate 20,806 of OMNM01035038.1, read as the reverse complement.
TATATGGAACTTGTATTGCAATATACATATTTGTTCCTCTTGTTGACGTCTTTGTCACTGGAAATTAGATCCAAGCACATTTAGTTGTTGCAGTCTTTGAGGAAATGGCTAACAACATGAGAATGACTCACTCAGAGTCATGTGTTGACTCAGGGTTACTTGCTGAGGTCTTTCTTTCTTCTGCGAGCAATGCTTAGGTTCAACAGCTGAGCAATTAACTGTATTGTTTGAGTTTGGAAATCGATCATTCCAAACAGCACTGTGAATTACAAGGTGAGCTCATCTTGCCGCAATGAAATAATATACAAAATGTGAAGGACAAAGGCTCATAAAAGTTTGACCGGATGCATCAGAGTTGTTGTTTTTTTTAAATTTCTAAATCACTTTGTGCTACAAATGTCATATGACAAGTGCTATGTAAATAAAGTTTAATTTGATTTGATTTGCTTTGACTTGATTTGAAATGAAATGAAGTCATGGCCCCAGTAGCACGACGAAATAATCCCACTTCCCCTCTTTGCTCCTCTGTTCATCCTTCCCTGTCTGTGCCGCCAGAGCAGTGTTGCAGTCATGCGTGTGGACACAGTCTTTCTTTCCTTTGCTGTGATTTTTGGTAAGTAGTTCAGTGAATATTTAATGCAAGAGCTTTACTTTTGGTTCTCACTCGTGTAATGATTCGACATGCATGAAACCATAACTTAATGAAAATTGTAATTTTGAAAATATAGATATTTGTTGTTTGTGTGTAACCTGCAGAATCTTCTCTGCTGGTGAATATGAAATATTGCTTTATTAGAAAATATCATACAACTAAATATGTAAAGATGCTACTTTTGTGTATTGTATTATTTACCCATTTATACAGTATAAAACATCATTGTCATATGGTACTTCTTGGGCTAAAATTGCATTTTTCCTCTTCCCTATTCTAATTTTACCCCCATTGTGAAATTTTCCTGTGTCATGTTATGCATTGGGATACTGAGTAGCCACAAGCTGGAGTACTAACCTCATATTAGTTTAAATGTTTTCTTTATCATTAACTTTCTACAAAATTGTAAGACATCCAAGCAGTTGCAGCTTTTTGATTTTTTTTTTGTAAGAAAAAAAATTGGGGACTTTATATATACTTGTAGGTACTGCAATGGAAGTATTTAGTTCCCTCCTTTCAAAATTAGTTTATTGTTCCTCAAAGTCTGGCTTGGGGATCTTTTTTAGTGTGAAATGTTCACACCTTCTTCTTGTGAATGCATTGTTTTTCTTTGGGTATTACAGTTTATAGTTTTTCTAATCCTAACCCTTTTTTTAAAATATGTTTGAAGTTAGTAATCGTTAACCCTAAATAGCCCAAAGGAGTAAATGTGAGCATGAGCCATTATTTAACAGATAACCTGTTTGGGAACTCATTGTCAAATAGTTGAAAATCATTCCAATTCTTTGCGATCCCACTACTCAACTGTAGTGTGACTTTTGACCCTGCTTGCTTCGTGTTTTCTGTTCTTTCTCTCCCCAGCAGCTTTTTGGAGGACGGTACAGGCTGTGTCTCCTGTACCCTCAGTCCCTGACCGTGTTCAAGCTCTGGCAGGCTCCTGTGTGGTGATTCCCTGCTCCTTCACACCTCATATTCTTAAAGGGAGGAAGCAGAGGGTGGATGTGCGGTTGAGGTTCAGAGGTGGTGGCCATCTTTTTCCCCTCCGAAGCACTGCTTTTAACAGCCAGGACCGAGATCAAGTGAGCCGCGATTTCCAAGGTCGGACATCCCTCTTTGGAAGAATTGCAGAAGGTGACTGCTCGGTGAACATAGAGAGGATCACGCAGGATGACCCTCAGGTTTTTGAGATCGCTCTGAAGACAGGAGACGACTTGCTCTGGGGAAGGCCAAGAAATGTCAATCTGGATGTTACTGGTGCGTAAGTGGCAGAAAACGGCCTTCTGCACCATTTCTTCTCAACAAAAAAGATATACAGTAACTTAACTATATATCAAATCTACACATTAGTAAAATGATCATTTTTCTTTACTTTTGACCCCATTCTAGAGAAGTTTTTTTGGGGGATGTAGGCCCTTGTCATGCTTACCATGGAAATTAAAACATAAGAATGAACAGGTGTAAATGCCAGTAAATGCCATTGTCAGTCAGTAAGCAAAAAATGAAAATAAAAAGATTTTGGAAACAATCAGGAATATGAAGTGTTACAAGTGTCCTTATGCCTGTAGAGAATTTGAAAGAAATTCTGCATTAATGTTATCTCGAATGATACCATTGATGCAATAATGGACATTTTGCTCACTGACAGCCACCCCTGAGGCTCCTGTGGTCAGCGGCATGTTGTCTGCCACAGAGGGACAGCGGGTCACTCTGAACTGCTCCGTCAGCTTTCACTGCCCCTCCAGGCCTCCGACCCTGCAGTGGAGGTGGGAAAGAGGAAGTCTGCTGAACAGCACAGAGCCTGGAGAACTGCAGACCCTCCACTCAGACCCCCACAGGCTGACGTTACTGGCCTCTCTGTCATTCACTGTCTCACACCACGTGAAGCCCAGGCTCAAATGTGAGGTTGATTACCCAGGAGCCAAAACTCTAACTACTTCAAGGGATCTTCACATAACATGTAAAGACAAATTCCAGTTGCACCTTTGTGTGTTTTGATTCACTTTACACTGAATTCTCTTCTTTTGTTTCCGCTTTTAGTTTCGCCAAAAGATGTAAAGGTGCAGGTGCAGACCTTAACTGTGCATGAGGGGGGCAGTGCCTTGTTATTGTGCTCATGTAAAGCTGATCCTCCAGTGACAGAGTACCGCTGGTCCTACACGCAACACGGCCACACCGTGCAACCTCACCAACGAACGCACACAATCCGGGTGTTCAATGTGACCCGAGACATGAGGGTCCGCTGCTCAGCTCAGAACCTGATTGGTCGTGGAGAGTCAAGTCCCACAACTCTGAACATACAATGTAAATCTTCCTTTTCACCCTCTTCCATTGGAAAACTTACATTTGCATTATAGACATATTATTGTTTAAAATGTATTTTACTGCCTTCTCTTGGTTGAAGTTGCAAGTTTGTTTTGTCTTTTATTCACAACTGCAATATTGTAGCATACTGACCAAACCTGAAGAACAATTGCATAATGTACGAAGATAAATAACTAATGCCCACTTAAATTGCTCCTAAATGTAATAGGGGAACAAAAATGGAATAGTGGAATGGCTGTAGAAGAATAGCTTGAAGGGAAATTAATATTACCTTGCAGAGAGTTACATAAGAAGATATATAACACTTTCTCAGGATAAATATGGAGCTATGACTTGCAGTTAAATGAACGTGCCAGATATCTGCAGAAACTTCAGGGATTTAATGATGGGAGAAAACTCTTTATGTATATATTTTTTTGAAAAAGTTAACAAATGACCAAAATGTGTTAATTAGTGAGCTTCAGAGGTGCTGGTAAGCGGATTATCGCTTTGTACAGGTTCAGAGTCAAAGTCACTTCTCACTGTTTTCCCCCTGTTTGCAGTTTTTGTGCAGTTTCACACTTTAGAGTACTAACTTCTCATTCAGCTCTCAGTATAAAAGTAATAAAGCCATTTTCCCCAATGTGAAATATTCCCCATCACATTATTCATCAGTAGGCCCTTATGCTTTCAGATGTTACCAAATGATAAGCTTGTTCAAAATCCTGATGATACATCGCATGACACTCTGCTTGAGTAAATAAATAATGGTGAAGCACACTTACAAATCCCGAGCGTACTATTAAGAGCCTGAAGTATGTGAAGCAAATGTTAAAAGTTAGAGTCTCCGGAAAAGTGTAAACATACTTTTTCCCCCCTACTGCAGATAAGCCAGCCATCATCCGGCTCTCCTCAACCTGCACTGTGGAAGATTCAAAGCTGCTCTGCAGCTGCGCGGTCGACTCCAACCCCAAACCTGCCATTACCTGGAGTGTCAATGGGACCGTTCCACCTCAGGATTACAACCTGTCTGTGACATCAGAGCACAACCTGCTAACGGAGACTTTGAGGGGCCACATGGATAAACCTCAGAGAGTGATTTGTTTTGCATTCAACGCAGTGGGAAACGACTCATTGGTTTTGCTGCTGGGAGTAGAAGGTGTGTTCAAAGCAATGCTTTTTTTCCCCCTCTAACAAATACAACAGCTCTTCCGCTTGTTTATTCACTCTGAAGCAATGCTGGTGCTGAACATCTGTGCAACCTGCCTGCAGCTTAAAAAACATAAGTAGAAGAGAGCAAGCTGAAGGGGGATAAGGAAAAGCTTCAAAGACATATTGTACCATTCTTCAACATGTTTACAAATTTCATGTTCTTTTTATTTCTTGGCTTTGTAAGTTTATGTTCCTTGTACAGGTTTTACATTACCTACAGGCAGACACTGCCATTATGGAAAAGTTCCACTATTAAATGCTGATCCACTGCTGTTGTTAATGTTCATATACAGAAGCAGCTCCTCTGTTGTGGTTGGTTCTGCCTGTCGTGGCCATCTGCCTGGCTATATCACTTCTGCCAGTTCTTGTCTATTGCTGCCGAATGAGAGCTAAAAAGTAAGTGGGGTTAATCTGCTAAAAGTTTATTTTAACTGTATCATAATAGCTAAACGTGAAGGTGACATAGCTGCTTTTCTCATTTCAGACACATCCTGAATAGACACCCTGCTGTTTACCCCGAGGGAGTGGGAATTTATCAGGACAGGATGCCCCTTTACATCAACTGCACAGAAGTGACTCATATTTACACTAATGGCAGCTACCAGCTTGTTTACCAGAACTGTACTCCTCTTTTTGTCCACACTAAGCAGGTAATTGATTAATATGACCTTTATGAATTGTTTGTTTGTTTGTTTGTTTTTTTAATTTAATCTCCACTTCCTGTAACTGAGAATGAGCAACATGTGGTGCAATTTTCAGATGCGTCCGATGGGCAGAAGAGGCGGGGAGAGAAGAAGAGGTAGAGAAGTTGGAGGAATGGACAGACAAGCTGGTCTGGGACTCAGAGGCACAAGAGAGATCCAGAACACAGCTGTGGCAGATGCAGACACAGCCATCTACCTGGAGATCCTCTGAACTCAGAGTCACATTAATCCCATAGTAGTATTCAGACTCATTTTCATACTGATGGTCATCTCTATGCTATTTGATTTCAAATGTATTTATTGTATATTGATGTGTGTATTTCATAAGCATTTATTGTGCACTGAGACCTCTTGGACAGGCAGTGGTGGTCTATCTCACTTTTATTTTCTATACTGAACAATTTCTTTCCCTGAGTGTTGGTGTGTGATCTGTGTCGTTGCTCTTTTATAAAAGAAATCATTTGAGAAATGGTTTGATAAAAGTGGCTTCATCATGCTATCTGAGACCCCCTTGAGAATGCAAGTTTGGGACCTGATATCTGAGGTAGTCAGCTGCTGCAGCTGCTGCAGCTGCACTTGTACTAAATGATGGATGGAGGGAAGTTAAAGAGGGGAGGAGAAGAGGGTGAGAGAGAAAGGGGGGAGAGACTTACTCTAAAAATATTTGTGCCTCATTGTATACAGTATATGATGGCTGTGTTCCATCACAAATCCCCTAGAGTTTGGCTAGTGTGGGAGAGGCTCATAAATCCAGGGGACTGTTAAACCTAATTAAAATGACATTTTTACATTTTTATGACCATTGTTAAACTACAGTTTCAGATATAGTTATTGTCCTGCTGTTCATGCAAGGTTGGAAAAAAAGAGATTCTGCTTTTATAATTCTATCATCTTTCCAAAAATTGTATTACTATGAATATATGGAAATATACAGCCAGTGTCCAGTTTGCCTGTATGTTTGGATTCAGATTGATCATTTGCATTTTTGGCAAAGGTTTTCATAAACATTATTCACAAGTAGACTAACATTTGTGTCTTCATACTGCATTCATATAGTGTAGTTTGGTGATTTTTTTAAATGTACATTTCTGTGGTTGCTTAGTATCTGTGTATAAACACTCTTGTTGTCTACATAAACATAATGCTCCATTAATGACAGTAATGTTCTTCAGATGGGTCAGATAAACAAAGATAAATCACATACTTACGTACAGTAATGAACATTTAAACAATATTGTTTTTTGTTGTTGTTGTTGTTGTTGTTGTTTTTTTGTTGTTTTTAGAATTGCCGTAAAGTTGGGGTCTTAATCTGACCACGTTCTAGTTTTCACATGACGATAGAGGCGGCATAACTTCAGGGATGCATTTTTATGAAAGTAGAAGAAGACAGCCGACACTCTCATTGGATAAAAATAATGTCAACCGGAAGTAGTGGAACGTCACTGTACGCACGGGCTTTTGGTGGGAAAATGACTGCTCTCGTGCTCATGTTTAACTTAGAATTATTCACAATAACACCCACTTTCTGGTGTTTAGCATAGCGACAAAGTGACCGATGCGAGTTACGCACATTTCCGTGTGAAGAATTCATACGCTGTTGCCGCTGATGTGAGCTGAAATAATCAGTATCGGCAGGAAAACTTGATTTTGCCTTTTGTTTGCTAGCATGCTATCACGTTAGACAGCTGTCTAGTTTAATCTTGGGTCTGTTGCTCCTTTACGTAATCACTTAATACGTTTTATACTTTGTTAGCAAGTCAAGATAACCTGGGGTGGGTTAACAAACGAAATTTGGATTGATTAATAATAATTAGCCACGCGGATATCAACAACAACATGCCAGAGATCAAACTGAAGCACGTCGTGTCTTGTAGCACTGAAGACTCGGTGAGTGTTTGGAAGAGGTTTGTTTTAAAAAGACTTTCCAAATTGTGCTGTCACTTACGTCAATTATTTATTCACAAACCAGACTCATAAGGCAGACAACCTGCTGAGCTCTGACACCTACAGAAAGTGGAAAGCAGCGAGATCCGGAGAGAAGCAGACATCCGTCATCCTGCAGGTTCGTGTTGTTCATGTTCGTGACTCACACCAGTGTAAACAAGCTGCTGTTTATCATTGCTGGTGTGGCGTTTTGATAGCTTAGATTAGAAGATGGATGAAGCCATATTGGATTGATTGTTTCCAAATTCATCTGTAAGGTGGGTCTGCATTACCTCTCGCCTTTCCGTGTAGAGTTTGCATATTCTCTCTGCACAGATGCATTTAGGTGTGTTTGTGACTCTTTCCATTTGTTTTTGTCCCAAGTTAAACTGTTCTGTCCATGGTGTGCCCTGCCTTACCCCCAAAGTCAGCTGGGTGACTTTAATTAGGGTAAAGGGATAAATGTGAAGAATGGATTCTTCTGCAATGTATTGTATATATACTTGTTTAGTAGATATCTGCATTTACAATTGTCCACATGGGTTCAAAACTATGGCTCTATATTACATTGTAAATATTACCATCTCTAGTATGAACGTAATTAAAATCTGTGCTATCTGGTTTTCACAGAATGTGTAATATGTTTTTTAAAGAGTAAACTTTATAGTCATTTGAGAATCTTCACACTCCCAATTTGTTAGTACGAGTTTATCAGTTTAGCAACCTGTTTCAACATTGTTTTGACAGTGCAAGCATCTGACAGGATTTGGTTTTCATACTCCACATAACCTTAATTGCAAACCCTTTATCATATTTAGAAATGTCATTCACAAACTACCAGAGAGCAGAAAAACAGACTTTGCAGCCCCATACTGCTCATTATAGAGACCGACAGGACATCTGCAGTGTGCAGATTCATCTGCGTCACATTTCTGTGACATATACATTGCAGAAAAACTGCCATACACCAAAAGTCCTGGAAAAATTAGTTTAAGCATTCATTCATTAGAAAATTCTTCAAGGGGATAGATAAAATAGGATTTTCTCTTATGAAAGGGTTTAAAAACATGAAGAAATATCTCAAATTTGTTATATAGTTATATAGTTTGCTTTGAGTGTTAAAATGTGGGTTCAGGTTCAATACTCGTTTCAGCTGCTCTGTCAGAACTTTCCTCGAGTTCCATCTTGTCTTCAAGCTCTTTTAACCACCAATGCTGTTGTACTGTGTTCTCAGTTTGAGAAGGAGGAGCAGGTGCACAGCATTGATATCGGAAATGAAGGGTCAGCATTCGTCGAGGTGCTGGTGGGAAATTCTTCTGCAGTCCGAGACCAGGACTATGAGGTATTTCCCCTACAATAAATGATCACCGCCATAATATAAAACATGAAAATAATTACCTTTCCCTGAATTTTTCACTTGTTTTTTTTTCTTAGGTTCTTTTGGTTACGTCTTCCTTCATGTCCCCCACGGAGAGCCGCAATGGCACCAACTTGAACCGGGTGCGTTTTTTTGGGCCCAGCCAGCTGCAGAAGAGCACAGCTCATGAGAAGTGGGACAGAGTGAAAATTGTGTGCAGCCAGCCGTACAGCAAGGTAACGACCAGACCGCTTATCATCCACAAACAGTTCAGTTTTTTATTTATTTTGTTCCAGAATGGATGAAACCGTTTGATTTTGTCTGTACTTTGTTTATTATTAGGACACTGTTACTATACAGCAGTGTAATAGCACCTGGTATACAGTGCTGGATGAAACATGCTCTTAAGATACCTGTTGAGGTACTTTTGGGGAAAAAAAAAAACATTTTGGTAAAATGCAGGTGTTGGAATCAACTTTCAAGGTCCATTCATATGAGATGAATGGAATATATTTTTCTTTGTGATAACATATTGTTAACCTTTTGACTTTGCACTTTTCAGAACATAGCGTACGGTCTCGCCTTTGTTAAGTTTCATTCACCACCCGACAAAAATGACCCTCCTCCAAACTCGTCCCCTGTAAGTACTGTAGTGTTAAAAACCCACACAAACACACACCTAAAAGTATGTTGTACATGCTGCTGCAATTTTATTGTTCCAACTTTCACGGTGTGCTGAGCTAAATGCAGTCTTTGTGTTTTTACCAGCAGAGAATTCACCCACATTGTGTAAAAGACAAATTGCCATTAGGAATTCCTTGGTTGCACAGACCAACATAAATGGAGTGTATCTGCTGCGATGATTAGGACCTTCTGATACCACTAACATGCTGTGATTCTTTAGAAGTCTTGAGCTCCTGCTGCATTCACCCTGAAAAGCTGCTTATTACGTGTGTGTGTGAATATTTTAGATTCATTATAATTCAGAGGGCTGCGTCAACATAGCGATTGCTCCATGAATCATGTGAACATATCTTTGATTCCTTTTTAAGTGGAGAATTCTGTGAGTGCAGGATCTCGGTGTTAAAGTGAGGTTTTTAACAGATCCCCGTCAGACACGACTGTGTTTTCATCAAGATTCACCGGTATGACGCATTTGTATCAGGAGCCTCTCTTTACTGTGAAAAACACAGTAATGTTGAAAACAGTTTTGTTTTTTATACATTGGTATATACACTCACACAGTGTGTGTGTGTGTGTGTGTGTGTGTGTGTGTGTGTGTGTTTGTGTATTTTTTTTTTTCAACTTCAGGTGGCCTGAGTAATTCATTAAGAATAAATTAAGCCAACACAATCACTGTGTTTACATGGAAACAAATAATTGGATTAAAAGTCTGGTCACAGTGAAGATGATTTGTTTAAACACATCTATCAGCGAGTGCCTATTCTCATTGATCCTTATTCCAAACATAGTGTGTGTGTGTACACACGTGATCAGATCATGTGAACCTTGTTGGGGTCAAACGGGTTTTGCTGTTACATAACTTGCGACACTGCATCCTCGCTATTAGGTAAAGCTTGATGTTGGTTCATGTGCATGTGCCAATAAGGACCAATATCACAGTGCAAAGGATCATGGGTATCGATCCCCTCACTGCATCTGTGAATAACAAAGATATATTTGGCGCATCTAATCCAGTCTGTCATTCTCATTGCTTAATTTTCAGTTCATGTATTCTCTCATTTGGAAAGACTTTTGCTTTCAGACCGCTAAAGCTGTCAAACACTTGACATCCCCGAATTCTGTTTGGACTCTGAACTTTTTTCTTTTTTATGTCAGAAACTGACAAAGCTCGGACAGTTCAGGGTGAAGGATGAATCTCCTTCGTCTGGATCCAGTCTTCAACCTGGCAGCCTCTTTTTCAACCGGGACACAAAGTCAAGCGCTTCACTCAAAGGTAAAGATGCTTCATTTTATTCTCCACCTGCTGAAGACCTTTGGGAGTCTCATCGCTCATAGGTTATAATTAAAGCTTCCAAAGCGGAGATGAGAACAAATAACTGGTTTGAGTTTTTCATTAATGAAACTGCTTTGTGAAAAAGGTTTTCCTCGCTTCCTTCATCTGCTCTTTTTGCATTTCTCCCTCTGTCAGTGTCTCCACAAGCGGAGAAGTTGAGTTACGCTGCGGCCGCCCTGCAAGCAGGTGGAAGCTCATCAGGCCAAGCGTCGTCTTCCAACTCAGCGTCGCCACAGGTACTAAACATCGCCGTCATTTTCTGCACCAATGCACAGCGAGTAGACAGGCGTTTCCTGAGAGAGCATTTCAGTCTTTTCTTTATTCAAGGTAGCAGAATCTCCAGAGGGGCTTCGAGTGAAAGGAAAATGAAGCCATCTATGTTTAGGAGCTATTAAATGAAAATCAAACCTCTGACTAAAATATTGATGTTGATTATGGGTGACAGGAATGGTGTAAAAACCATTCAAGCCTACAATGCAATGACACCACTGTGACGCCGTGTGAATTTTTGTTGCATTAAAAAAAAAGGGGGATTAATTCACAGACTTTATTCTGCTCACGCATCATCTCATTTTTTAACCTTTGTCTTTCAGGCGCCAGCAAGAAGGAAATTTGAGTTCAGCAAAGAGCGGCAGTCGGCCCCCGGCCCTCCCGCGTCAAAGAAAATGAGCCCCATCAGATCACCGGAGGGCAAAGCCACGACGCCCAAAAACAAGCCGAGCCCGGTCGGCACGCCGAGTCCCAGCGCTGCCAAAGGTAGAAAACTGCGCGTGAACGTTTGCCAGTAGATGATCGTTTGTCCTTGAAAATATTTTTAAGTTCGTCAGTTCTCCCCCCCCCCCCCCCCAAACCCCCCCCCCAAAAAAACCACCG
>OMNM01035036.1:20539-33924 GCA_900302745.1 Parablennius parvicornis | reverse complement strand
GGTGTGTGTGTGTGTGTGTGTGTGTGTGTGTGTGTGTGTGTGTGTGTGTGTGTGTGGGTGTGGGTGTGGGTATGGGTGTGGGGGTGGGGTGTGTGTGCACACGCGCATGTGTTCGTGCGTGTGAGTGTTGCAGTTGGTCTCTTCATCACATTAGTGTTTGTGTGTGTCTGGCTGGAGTACTCAAGGAAAAACATTTTATCTTAATGTCAGAGGGCTTCAACATAAACAGAAGAGCCTTTTTTCTTTCGTATGTAATCTGTTTTAAAGTAACAATTTCGTTCTGTTGTTTCCACCTTCCTTCAACCTGGATATTAATGAATACACTGCTTTTTTGTTTTTCATTCTCCCAAAAAAAGAAACTGACATTTTACCAAACCAAACGTAGCGGCAGGAAAGTATGAACTCCAGTGAATTATTTTCCATCCATCCATCCATCTTTTATACTAATGTTCTTGAACTCAGTGTTAGTGATAAGGCACACTTATTCTGATGCAAACAAAAACATCAGCTTGCGATTACCTTGTCTAAGAGTCAACGTGTTTTTGCAGGACACTCATGGGGAACTCTTATGCAGGCCAGCTGCGGACCACACGCTTCGAGGAGGTCCTCCATAACTCCATTGAGGCTTCGCTGAGGTCCAACAACGTAGTCCCTCGACCTGTTTTCTCGCAGCTGTACCTCGAGACAGAGCAGCCGCTGGCACATAATGGTGAGATGGATGTTGAGTCCACAGAAGGAGTTTGATTTTAAAGAGTGTCCTGTTTAACATCTCAGATTTACTACGTGTAACCTGTGACAATTTCACCCTGTAATGTTCAATTTCTCATCTCGTATTGTTCAGTTTTGAATTTGGATTTTTGGTCTGCACTCAACAGGCCGTACAGAGAATGATGATGAAGACGAGGAGGATGGCTCAGAGTCAAATAGCCCTCCAATACCCTACCAGATGAAGCCCCCACCAGAGGGGTGCTGCACCACAGATGGTATGTGCTCGTATACATATCTGCATACATCGTCAAGACTCTCGCCAATAAGATGTAGTCAAATAATTTTGGCCTGAGGTGGAATTATGGATAAGATTTTGAAAGGCTTGGCAACTCAGGCCTTTCTTCATTTTATTTGTAATGTACATCAAAGATTGTATAGTGCTGTGCATATTTGCTAGGGTCAGCTTTGCAATAAAACAACATACATTTTTTGTGTGGCAACCTAACAGAATTTTTTTAAATGTTACTATTGAAAGATTTTTGTTTGTCTTTTATCTTCACAGGATATTGCCAGGCAGGTAGAGACCTGCGCCTGTCTTCCGTCGCATCTGATCCTTTGGAAGTGCCTCCTGGATTCATGCTTATTGGGGTGAAGTCTCCTGCTCTCCCTGATAATCTATTGGTGTGTGCCGTGGACCGCCGCTTCCTGCCAGACGAACGGGGATGCAACGCTCTGCTGGGTGAGGCAAAGACACACCATTTTCATTCTCCTCTCCAGATCTGTTTGGAGTGACAAAGACGTGCGCTGAGCTTTTCATTGTTATTGGGAATTCTCTCCTTGTGTGTTAAGGCTTCTCTGGAAACTGCATGGGCTGCGGAGAGAAAGGTTTTCGCTATTTCACAGAGTTCTCCAACCATATTAACTTAAAGCTAAGCACCCAGCCCAAGAAACAGAAGCACTTGAAGTACCATCTGTACCGAAACAACCAAGGCGTGCTGGTCAAAGGGGCTTCCATCTGCTGGAGGGGAAATGGTAACTGTCTTGTCTAATATTTGGCTGCTGTACTGGTTTTCTTTTTTTTTTATTGTCATAAATATATTGACGTCACTGATTATAGTGACTATTTGGCACTTAGAAAAGTTCCACTTTTTTTTTGTTCTCAACCACGCACAGAACAGTTTGGAGGAAAATAAGTACAGAGTTAATTATTTATTTTCTGGAAAAACGCTGATTTTGCAGTATGCAGCTGACTCAGTGCTAGTAGCAACCTAAACTAAATGAGTTGAACCCAGTGAGGTTCTGTTATTTCTGTGGCAGAATAGTAAACCTATGCTGACTCATTCCCCTCAAGGCGAAGTACGAACCTATCATTGGGCCCCAGGAGCAAGGGGAAAGTGAAGAAAGAGCTCCTGCAGATGAACAATTATCTAATTAACACATTTATCCAATATTAAATTTAATTCCCAGACCCCTTTTTCTCTTATTTGTACTAATAGCTCCAAAACCTATTCAAAACAAGTACAACTTTTTCTATATCTCCTGATTAGACAAGCGAAACCTAATTTTAACCAAATCTCTAGAGACCCTGGTAAACTATACAGGAAGAAAGAGATCACAGTAATGAACTAATCATAAAACTTTGAGGGAAATGAAAAATATAGTTAATTCATACGGAGTCAAAATAAAGAAGGAAAAAAGGCTTTAGGGCCACAGAGGGGCTCCAGCCGTGTCCAGTCATGTGTACAATGTATCTTTCCAAAGAGGGAAAAATTAACCAATTCCAAAAAATTGGAAAAAACACTTTTAAGTATTTATGGGGTTTTTTTGTAACAATAAAACAAGATATTGTCAATGTTTAGTCCAACCTGACTTATGAAAACACAAAAAATATTTGACTGCACCTCTCCTCGTGTGAAATACAATTTGCAATCGCAAAATCTCTGATGATTTATTGTCCAGTCTTGTTGAGTTGCATAAAGATGGAAGATGTTACAATACTAATTTTACCTAGCAGTTTCTTTTTTTTTCCTTCTTCTGGTATTAGACTTGCATCTCACATATTTACCTGTAAAAAGAAGTAATCATAGCAACGTGTTCTGTTTTTTAGATGGCAGGATGAGACAGGGTGGCTCCAGTCTGCCAGAAAGCCACCTGACACCAGACGAACAGCCACCAAACCTGGCATCCACTCACGCCCCAGTCCCACTGGGCACAGGTAACAGACACAACAAATCCTGAAAAGTCTGCCAGTTGAATTGTTACTGTGAATGTTGTGTATGTCAGGGGAACACAAGAATACCTGACGTCAACATCGGGCCAAACATCTGGAATTAATCACTTAGAAGTTCCCTTAAATGAAAAGAGAAAGAAGCTTTTTTGAAGTTCAGTAAAGTTTTGTTATTTATTGAATTCCTTTTGTGTCTGTAATTCACATGCAGAGCCACAAGTAGCTGATGTCCTACACACGCTGACAAATGGCAATCATGCTGTTCCCTCCATCACTCAGCCGCCTCCACATCCGTCTGGGCCTGGGAGACCCTCAGCTGCAGGTACTGATCATAAACACTGGTGACTTCAGCTGTTTAATCCTGTTTTTACCCACAATTATGTGCACATTTAGTTTAAGAAAAACGAAACCACTGTTATTGTGGTCTTACTTGAATTATAGGTTGTTTATTTTGATGGCTTTCATGTTGCTGAAGGTGCCTTAAACATTTTGATGATGAATACAGCTGATCATTCAGGTTGTTTAACCAATAGTTGATAACTGAGTCATTCACATGGCTTTCAGTTACATATAATGTTCATGTGTGATATTTCGCTGCATCATGTTTTTATGTCAAGCATATTATATAACTTATATACACTTATATGCCTGTCACCAGTCATTTTAGTGTCACATCTCATCAACACTATCATAATGCACATTGCTCACTCCTAAGAGATTTGAAAAATGAAGCTGACACTACCTTTCTAACGTGATATAATAAAAAACGAAATCTGTATTTTTGAAGAATCTCATTTTTGCTTTTGGCGGACAGCTCACAAAATGACTTTGGGTCGTCTTTAGAGTTTAAGTTTTCAGGATATTGTAGGCCAAATCTGGATGACTGTCAGAGTTCCTTTGTTAGCATTAATTCTTATCTGGCCCCTTGTTTACATGTAAACGTGGTCAGCTTGTCTGTCTGTTGTCATCTTGCCCCTCCTCTCGACGTCTTCACACCTCTGATCTTAAAGAAAGAGCAATGTGTGTGTGCGTGCGTGCGTGCGTGCGTGCGTGCGTGCGTGCGTGCGTGCGTGTGTGTGTGTGTGTGTGTGTGTGTGTGTGTGTGTGTGTGTTTGTGTGTGTGTGTGTGCGTGCGTGCGTGTGTGTGTGCTATGACACCCCTGGTTTTACAGGAGCCGGTGAGCCTCATTGTATGCTGCCCTTTGTTTTCCCTGCTTTCATTTGGCAACACTTGGGGCACTAAACTTCGAGCTTCTACCTCCCTCTTTTCTCTTCAGGCTGTCTTACTGTCTTTCCCGCTTCCTCTCCCTCAGTCTGTCACGTCTATAAACCAGGGCTGTAAAATTCCCTCTCTGTCTCATGTTTGTTCCCCTTGTTTCTCTTAATGAAAAGCTTCCTTCCTGTCAATGTTTTTTTTCATGGCCTTTTAACAAGGGAACGTTTTACGATTCTCAGTCGTTGCTGCATTTCAACAGAAACCAAAGAGGAAGACTCAAGATGCAACTGATTTTCATTACTGTATCAACACATATCCACTTGAAATCGTCATTCATTCCATTTTCTGTTGATTTGTGCAGCAGCACTTATCAGGAAACACAATTGAAGAAAATACATAAAATACTCAAAGGAAAGATGTTACTGTGACATTTAGTAAATAGTTGCAAAAAGTGAATTAAAATGAGTGGAACTGGAACTTCTATGCAGTTGAAAAGAATTTTTGAAATGATTATAGTTTCAGTAGTATATTTTATGTGTTTATACAGCAAAATATCTCTACGCACTGTAGTTTTTAAGCTCACACTAAATATTGATTTTATTTTTTTATCTTTCAGGGCCACATGCAAATGCAGGCCCTCCTAAAAAGAGGCACAAGGGCTGGTCACCTGAATCATCTGCCAACAGTCTACCAGAGAACACTGTGAAGACCCCTCCATCATCATCAGCATCCTCGTCCACATTACAAGTGACTTCTGTGATCACAAATGGGGCCAAATCAGGTACACATGATAAAGAAAGTGAGACAATGATTCACTGATAGATACATTTCTAATGGAATGCAACAACAATGATTTAGTTTGCTCGTTGTTGTTGTTCTTTGTGTTTTTCTGAATTTACACATATTGATGTGCATGTTGATCGACCGTACACAGGTGCTGCAGCACTGCAGAGTTCATCTCAGGGGTCAGTGAGCTCACATCCCCCCCCAGAGCTGCCTATCACAGTGCCCGATCAGCTGCTGCAGACCTGCAGGCTGCAGCCTGTCATTTTTAAAGGTTAGTGGATTGATTAATTTACAGATTCATGATAACCAAATGGATTGCCTCCACTTTTTATATTTGATACATACATAACTACACAATCACTCCCAACAGCAGTCTGTAGAGACAGACTTTACTGATCAGTTTGAACAAAGTGATGATTTGTGAGCAGTGATAAGTTTGTATTAAACTATCTTAAGCCAATAAAACATATTCTTTTTTTCACTCCAAACAAATTCATATTGTATAAGACCACCCTGTTTATAAGATGGTCATTCATTACATAAATAAATCTGACCAAATTTAGTAAACACATTAATTTCATTTTCTAAAATAAATATGATACAGAAAAATCTTGGGATTAATAAGCTGTTGTTGATATTTTTGTAAATAATGAACAATCTCCAGCACCTGTAGCTCGCTTCTCTATGTGAACACTAAGTCACTATTCATGCAACCCTGACATTTGACTGGAGTGGTCCGATGTTTTAAGTATTTTCCTCGTGTTTCTGAGGCTCCACTTCTGTTATGCAAAACATAGCATAACAGCAGGAGTTGAACGTTACACCCCAAACACAGTTTTCCAGACCAGTCTGAGATTTTAAGTTCAGCCTCAAGGCTGTTTCTTCACGTTTCAGTCTTCTAAATGCTCTACCTCTTTTCGTCCCTTTTTTGTTTTCCTCCTTGTTGATTGATTTTGTGCCGTGGGAACAGGTCAACTCGCTGCACATATATACCATTACATAATTAACAACTTCAAACCAAGTATTTTCTTTTGCAAAGTAACAAAAGAAAAGTAGCAAAACAGCTATTTGGAACAAAAAAAAAAAAGCTCAGGAAAAAACACAAATGGTAAATTCTCTTTTCACAGTGAAATATTTTTAACTGATGAGACACAAATACAGTTTCAAATGATCACAGATAGAGTTTGAAAAAATACAACCACAAATAATTTATTCAATTATGTTCTAAATTCTAAAAATTGTAACAGAAAACACATTTAGAATTCAGTGTGACTATTCCTTCAACGTTAGCTTCAGGATGAAAGTTGTTGATGAATGCCAAGGTTGTTAAACCTTTTTCAAATATTACCAATAATGATACCTCAAAACAAATTTATCTCTTGAAGCATATCAAGGTTCATTTGGAATGGCAAATAACCTAGAAAAAGACACAAAACTCTTCAACTCGCAAGGAGTAAGGGTGGAATGTCTTTTTCACCCTTAAAAAAATTGCAGCACAGCTGACACCTGTAGTATGTTGGTGAGTGAGTATGAAGGAAGGTGGAAGGATATGAATATTGAAGCTACAGATTCTGGGCCTGTTCACACAACAATGCCGTTTCACATAAAGGCACTGTTTTTGGCTGACCATCTACAAGGGGTGGCATTTTGGGAAAAGGCAATGCAATTAGTGAGGAAAATACTAAGTTGTGCAGCCTGTGATCCAAAGTTTCTACCAGGACTAGATGACTCAAGGTTTAAACAAAGGACACAGAAAGGCATTAACTAATTAATTAATTAATTAATTATAGGCATCATTTTTAAATATGGAAAATGCATGAGCTTTCCAGAATTAGATGAGAAATGTGGATCAGGTGAAACAGATTTTTTCAGAAATGTATATATTTCAGAATAGATTATGAAAGAGATTAGAATTGATTTTAAAACTGAATTGAGTGTGATCAGGATAAATCTTGGGTCATCTCAGCTTTTTCTAAAGCCTCCGAGGTGAATAGAGAAAGCTCAAGACTTTACATTGGAAAGAAATGGGAATCAAAGTTAAATATTGACATTTGAGACGATGATAGGTACAAAATGTGCATTACACAATGTACTACCTCTAACTCACAGATATGGAGGAAGTTTGGTTGGAAGAATATGACTAGGTTCTTCAAAACACCTCAGATAAAGAGCAGCCACCTAAAAACCCATCAACTATACTGGAGGCTCTGTGGTAATCATGAGGACAACCATACGCTTGTTTTCTGATGCTGCTCTAAATTAAAGCCTTCTACATTTAAAACCTACCATCCAATGCTGTTTGAGGGTTAAACAAATAGAAACCTAAATCTGATGTAATCTTGATTGTCACACCTTTTCTACCTTTAAAATGTGTGCAAGTAGCATTTTTATCCTTCCTGGCTTCTTTGTTCCTACATACCCAGTTGAGCAATATTACAGTTGTCATCACAGTGCAGTAAGTAGGTGTGCAGTAAGTTCACATGGACCCTGTGTCGTCCATCATCTAATTCTTTTTTATACTTTTGTCCTCCAAGAATAAGTAGAAGTGTGTTTTGTCAGCACTTTAATCCATAACAGCAAAACATGTTCATTTGGAATATGATTGTATTAAATACTTCACTATCACAAAAAAAACACAGTGTACCTGTAATAAGCAAAAAAAAAATCTAATATAAACAACACAGTTGTTCTCACTTTTAGCTCCATTATAATCTTCTTTCATTACACGCTTTTATTGTGTCTCACATTTTTACTTGTGCTACATTATCAGTCGTGATTTTGTGAAGATGAACGCCTCCCATTGACATAAACTATTGGGAAAGAATTGAGGCTTAGTATTCTGCTTGAATACCTATGTATGTAGTGATACACAGTAAGGAATCAGCTAAAGAATCACACTTTTTATGATTTACCAAGCCAACTATGAGAAGAAGTCCCTCAAATCTGTGCACTTCTTATTCACACAGGTCACGGCCCTCTTCCTCAACTCACTGGAAACGTGAGCGAGGTGCTCATCAGTTCTCTGCTTCAGAGTTGTTACCTGAGCTCACAAACACTCCCCAGAGTCTACCAGCACTACGGACCATCACCCATTCAGCCGCTGTCCACAGAGATGCAGATTCTCCTCACCGTCTACTACCTTGTTCAGCTCGGTCAGTGAAAAATCTTCCAGGTTTGCATTATGCTCACTCATGACTGTAGTACAAGTGTGGTGTGTTTTTCTCACAAAGGCCCTGATCAAGTGCCCCTCATTGAGGACTTGGAACAGATATTCATGAGGTCATGGAGGGAGTCTCACCTCAGCGAGATCAGACAGTACCAGCAACCTCAAACACCTGGAGTCCAAGGGAGGCACTATGGCATAGAGGTGAGACAGGGCAAGAAAAATGATCTAAATAGGAAAACAGAAAGTTAGGTGACACTTTTACTGAGCCAACATCTTGTAAATTCACGGAAATTGTGTTTTAGTGCATGAAACTCTTCTCTGAAGCTTTATAAAATACTGATGACCACATAGAATTTGATTGAACGTATGACAGGTATTACTTTGTTTCCAGACCCCTGCAACCTTTCCTGGGCTGCCCCACCACCTCTCTTTGCCTCCACAAAGCCAGCAGCCGCTAACACCGAGCCAGCTTCCCTGGCTCGCTCAGCTGGCTGCATCATCTTGTGGGGAGAGCGTGGTATTGTTAGCAGAGGGCATTGGATCTTTGGCTCAAGGGCTCCAGCAAACATTCATCCGATTAATGGAAGGACGACTTGAAAACACAAACTATGTGGTGATCATTGTCACCACACCAGGACGGGAAACACAGTCCTGTGTGGTCGTCACAGGTGGGAGCCATAATTCCAATTAATTTTAATTTACTTTCTACGGAAGATGTTTTTCACAGAGACAATGTTGTTTATTTTACATGAATTGCTTTCTTGCAGGTAAACATCAGTGCCGAGCTTTGGCCGAAAGTATGTTCTCTCCCAGCGAGCGTCTGAAAGAAATCAGCCACCAGCTGTCCACGGGTGTTGCCCAGGACCTCATCCATTTCTGCAATTCACTTGGCCATGGTCTGTGTGTGGATCCCTCGGATATCACTGTCGCTTTTAAAAATGTGTTGCAGATGTTTACTTTAATATCTTGCATGGCTTTTTCAGATGGCGATATGGATTCCCTTCTGGACAGTGTCATTGTGGACAGCAATGAACCTTCTCCTTTATCCAGCAGCCAGGAGTCTGCAGAGGAGAAGAGTTTACACAGCACACAGAGCCCAAAAGACACACACAGTCCAAAGGATTCTCAAACACAGAGTTCAAAAGACTCACTCAGTCCTAAAGACCAAGCTTCAAGCCCCAAAGACACATGTTTAGGTAAGAAGCATGTGAAGAAACAAACTTTTCCTTGTGGACATCAGCAACAGAATGATTGAAGTAATGGTTGGACTGAGAAGTTTTGCTCTTCAGCAAAAGTTTCCCCTTATTGTTAATCATGCAATGATTAGAGTTATTTTTACATTGCTTTTTCTTCTCAATCGTTGTTTTCTGTTTCATTTTGGGGTTTTGTGTGTTGTTTCTTTCTTTTTTACACCTCAGTTTCACATTTCCATCTCGCCAAACTCTCAGAGAATCAGTGTTCATCACAGGTGTCTCTTTTAAATTGTTTTTTTTTTTTTTGCTTTTTAGTGACTAATCGTTCTGCTTCACTTTCAATCAATCAGTCTTTCATTCACACGGGACAAAGAAAATAGGATGATATAAAATGTGCACTGCAGAAATGATCAATCATAATATTTATAAAAATCCCTGATG
Source organism: Parablennius parvicornis (assembly GCA_900302745.1). Classification (NCBI taxonomy): domain Eukaryota; kingdom Metazoa; phylum Chordata; class Actinopteri; order Blenniiformes; family Blenniidae; genus Parablennius; species Parablennius parvicornis. The sequence continues at coordinate 24,187 of OMNM01035036.1, read as the reverse complement.
TGAGTTGTTGTGTTTATGTGTAGAATACTTTGTTGAGTGGCGTGAGGTCCGGCCCATCCAGCTCGCAGTTGCAAGAAAGCTACTGTCCCATGTTTGCGCTATAGCTGACTCCAGCACACAGAACTTGGATCTCGGCTCCTTCGACAGAGTCAGCTTCCTCATCCTCGTCCCGCCGTCTGAGGTCACATTCCAGCAGACAGTTCTTCACCTCTGGAGCTCTGGTCAGTGTCAAAAATCTCAAACGAATATACTGAGAACTGTTTCAGTGGATTTTGACCTTTTGGGGGATGCATTTTGATCCCTCGACTCCTGATTTTGTGTTTCTCAGGCGTTCTGCGAGAGCTCGGGAGTTTAGATCAGGAGTGTGAGTCGCAACGAGAGGCCGAGCGCTTTGTGGTCAAAATGGATCAGAGTGCCCAGGGGCGAATTGATAAACTCATCCGAGAAGCACACAGTAACTCGTACACACTCTACATTCTGGTTCATGATCACGCCCACTGGGATATTAGCAGGTGTGTGTGTGTGTGTGTGTGAGACAAATAAAAATAATTATTAAATTATATGAATACAAGAGAAAGGCAAAGAAAATTCATATACTTACTCAGTTGTTTTTTTTTTTTGTCCCTCTCTCTTCCTTAGTGCATCCTACAATAGTTCAGAGAGCAGTTTGGGCCTCGTGGACCAACTGTTGAACTCCCGACAGGTCAGAGATGCAGCTAACATCTTGATCCTTCATGTAACCTCGTTCCCCTTCGCTCTTCAGACACAGTGTACCCGCATCAGCCCCTATAACGAAATTCACTGGCCTTCTGCATACAGCAATGTAAGACAACTCTGTGTGTCATAGAAACTCTTCCATTAGTGTAATATACTATGCAAGTGCAAAATGTCCTTTAAATATTCTGTCTCCAGGACGTGGACTTGTATCATGAGAAGACCCGCTATTTTGGCGTGTCTGAGCTTTTAGACTCCACGTGTTCAGGAAACAGCTTGCCACTGATGCGTTATGATTCCTCTTTTGAAAGCATGGCATCCACTCTGGAAGAAAGGTATCTCTGAAGTCTTGTAGATATAAACAATACAGCTTTTAAATGACACTACAACTACACCAGGTTACATTCACAGTTGTTCTGCCCTTGTTTCCAGATTTCCAAAGCTGCATAGTGTTGTGATCCGCACTACGGTTTTGATTCAGCACTACTGTGTAGCTCTGATGGCAGCATCCAGCAGAATCAGCAGTTGCCACAATCTCCACAAACACACCTCTGTGGAGACCCTGGAAATAGTTCAGTCCTTGCTCACTGCAGCTCAGCAGTGTTCTGCTCATCATGGCCACATGGTGCTGCTGCGGATCCCTTCTTCAGCTTTGGCAGCCTGGGCTCACCGACGGCTGTGCAGAGTGAGGAGGCAGCTGGGTCTCGAGGAGAGCTTTGAAATCATACTGGGGAACCCCAACCAAGCTCTGAATATTGGACAGACCTTCACTGATCAAATCAAGGTGAAATTGTATTTATTAGTTTCAGTTAATCTTACTCTTTTTTTGGGGGGATAATATGCTGAAAAGCAGAAACATAAATAATTAGGATATTTTAAAAGCTTTATGTTTTGTTTTGTTTTTTTCTTGCATGTCCTGCAGTCCTGGCTTAAGATCCAGGATACTGACTGGGTCCCTCGTACCTACTTGGAGCTGGAGGCTTTGCCATGCATCCTGATCCTCTCTGGGAGTGACCCACTGGGAGAGTCACTGCCCAGGTGCACACACTGATCTTAACAATTGATACCTTAGTGGTGACGTGGGAATGTATGTGAGTGAGAAAGAAGAGAGGTTCAGTGCAATGAGGACAATCTGTGAACAGTCTAAAACTACATCAACTTAATTAAAAAATGACTAGCTTTATAGTATAGGAACATTTTTGGCCTGATCATAAAAGGAAAGACTGATTTAGCCTCAAAATTTGAAGATTGGAGCTTTTACCACATTAGAAGTGTCTAAGCTCTGCCTCTCATTCTATTTTGCACTAGTAACTTTCAATAAGCCAGCACACTGAGAATGAAGTGCTCTGATGTGATATTATGCCATTAACAACTCTGTGAGACATGGAGTATTGTTATTGGGAGTTTTGTATGCATATAATTTGTATTTTCATTGTAGATGTTATTGGGAGCCAATGAAAAGGCAAATATTGATATATATAATATAACTAGCTACTTTCTTGAGACAAAGTAAAGGAATCTGCAAGAAGGAATCTGAACCATTGATCCATTTTTACCTACAGATCACTGAAGTACTGCGACCTTCGAGTGATAAACTGCTGCTACCTGCAGCGTACAACTCTCGAACAAGAGCTTGGACTGGCTGCGTATCTGGTGAAGGCGGAGTCACGACTCCCACACAACCCGGGACCAGGAAGTGACCAGCTGGAAAGTGATCCAGAAAAACTCAGCAGCACAGACAATGAGGAAGAGGAAGGACGAGACAATGGTGAGACGAGACCCATTTAACCACAGTCAGATATTATACAAGTAGCTAAATCCTGATTTGGGAAATTATCATTGTTCATTGTTTGAAGGTAAATATTAAGGAATTTGTTATGCATTTAAAAGACATTCCGACTCTTGTTTTCTTTTTCAGGAGACTCCCCACTGTCATCCAGCCAGCCACTGCAGCCATGTCCAGACAGTGGCGCCCCAGAGTCCCTACCTGCTCCCAGTGTCTCTTCTCCAAAGCTCCAGAAAGGGACTGCGGACACACATTCACAATCACAGACTCAAATTCAGCCACAGCCCTCATCCCAGCCCTTTGCCTATCCACAGCCGGCCCCACACCATCAAACTCAGCCTCCAGGTCAAAGTTATTCCCAAGTCCAGCCACTGTCCCAGCAACTGCTGCCTCAGAGTCAAATTCAGCTTTTGTCTCAAACAAACTCTCAACCTTACGCTCCACTGATGCCGCAGCAGCACTCTCTTTCCCAGGTACAAATACTCCAGCTTCACCCTCAGCCACTGCCCCCTGCCCGATCTAGCCGCCAGCACTCCAAATCCACGTCCTCTGGATCTCTGTCCCCACGATCGTCCTCTCCTCATCTGAGCTGCTCCTGGGCAAGGGGAGTGAGTCGGCCACCTTCAGTGCTTCTTCCCCGAGCGCTTTATGACATTATCACAGCTAGCGACAGCAGCGGGCTTCCACGTTGTACGTCTTTCCTGCCCCACATGTCCGTTGCATGGGCCAGCAGCTTCAGGTAAATCACATTTCACAACATAAAGTGGTAAATGTAATGTAAGTATGAGGGATGATCAACAATTTAACATATTTGCCACCTCATACAGACTGAAGTATTTGATCAGTATGTGATTTGTCTGGGAAATATTTCTCCCTGAGTCTGGTTCTCATAGTATCATATCCGATACCTAACTGTGATTACAACTGTTAGTTAGTCAAGCTGCCAACTCTAAGATCACACACAGCATGTTAGGTCTCACATTAAGGTGCACATCTAGGTAGATGTCCAGATATTTCCGGAAATTGTTAAGCGGTGCTCGGATCCACAGATAATCCACAGATATATATTTATATATATATATTTATATATATATATCACTGGCATATGACCCAGTCCAATTGACCTGTTTCAGTTTGAGTTCTCTCCC
>OMNM01035036.1:0-20360 GCA_900302745.1 Parablennius parvicornis | reverse complement strand
CCTTCGCTGATCATTGAGTTTTTTTCAAAAAATCGTATCTCTTGGAGATCATTTCTGATTGACTTGTAAAAATTCAGTGATCTGTAGGATGATCATATTTTGTAGGGTGCAGAATTTTACCCAGATCGGATCCAGAACAAGGTCAGGAAAAATTCCAGAATTTAACATTGGAAACCCCATTTACGAGTTTCAAAAATCATAACTCATTGCATTTTGTTTCGATTCTCTTGAAATTTGACATGTGTATTTGGAGGATCATTGCCCTGAATTGTGCCAAATTTCATCAGAATCCGATCTAGATTAATGATAAGTCGGCACTTTGAAGTTGGGAAATGTTAATGTTGAAAAGGTCTGCACTCTCTGAATGCTTTTCTAGTTCACTATTGTTTACTATTCTGATTTGTCTTCATTAAATTTATATCACAGTCATTTCCTAAAATGTACCTCAAATTCAAAATAATATCACTTTTGATCTCTAATTGACTCTATTATTGATTTTTATGAATTGTCACCCTTTAGATGCTTTATATGTCTGACATTATTAAGCACAAGTGTCTTCATGAACCGTGTTTTCTGTGTGCAGGCCTTTGCTGAGTAAAATGATGACTTGTACAGAACAGTCACTGTACTACCGCCAGTGGACAGTCCCTCGCTCTTACCACATGGATAGCAGCAATCGCACCGAAGGCCGAAGTGACAACTTTCACCCTCGCAGGCTGCTGCTCAGTGGACCCCCTCAGGTCTTGATTCTCTTTCTCTCTCAATAAATCAGTCTTTTATTGTAGGCTGGACTATATATTGAGATGTTTTTTTGTGATTTTTTTTTTTTGTGATTAGGTGGGTAAAACTGGAGCGTATCTGCACTTTCTGGGAATTCTGTCCCGGATGTTGATCAGACTAATGGAGGTGGATATCTACGATGAAGAAGACCTCAACAGCAGTCAGTATATTCTCAACAAAAATCATCATTTCTCACCTTTGTCACCTGAGCTGCATAGGCTAAACTAAACTTTCATAACTTTTTTAGATTTTCTGATTATTCCATATTTGAAATCATTTTCAAACACAATAGCTTTTGTGTAACCTCTTTTGTGCAATGTGTTTAGGTGTCCAGGTGGAGGGGATGCAGTACCACACACCTAACACTCTGTGGCCTAATCCAGACATAATGAGGACGATGCCCTTTGACTACACCATCCATGACCCCAAATATGATGACATCAGCTCTGTGTATTGCCCGAGATTTAAACCCACTGCTGAAGGTTATTATGCCAGGGAGCTATGCTGTGTGTCAGTCAAAGCTACTCCTGCAGAATAGTGTTTATCCTTTGCATTTTGTGTCTGTGTCTGTGTTGTCTGTTGGCATTGTAATTAGTTTTTCTTTTGTAATCTCCCAAAGGAAATCCTGTGCGGCAGGAGGATGTGTTTCTCCGACGGCGAACGTCTAGGATTAAGCTCTCTAAGTATGCAACCTACAACACCTATCACCACTGTGAGCAGTGTCATCAATACTTGGGCTTCAACCCCAGATATCAGGTCAGCACAAAAAATGGTGCAAAGTTTAATCAGTAATCCTCAAAATAAATGTGTTTTGAATGTTTTATGTGACTACCATCTGTGATCTTAACTCAGATGTATGAGTCAACACTGCACGCCTTCACATTCACCCATGTGTCCCTTGGTGAGGAGATCCAGCTCTACTTTATCATCCCAAAGTCGAAGGAGCACTACTTCAGCTTCAGCCAACCAGGAGGCCAGCTAGAGGGCATGCGGCTGCCTCTTAGCTCTGACTGGGTATGTCCTTGACTGAAACTGCACATCTGGCATCAATCAGATCATTTCAGGCTGACATTTTTAACCGCAAGTTAGTAAAAATATAAGTTTGTGAAATAACATACATAATGTTTATATTACTGTACATTTAAACATGCTTCAAATAAGTGTAGGAATCTATGTACAGAAATCTCAAGATTTCAGCAAAAACTATACAGATAATCGGATTTTTTAATCAAGCGTGAGCTTGTCTCCAATTGATAATTTGCCGGGTTGGTCATTGTGTAATAACCTGAATTGTCCACTAGGTGGTGGAGCTGGCTAAAATAAAGCTTAAATTGATAAGAAGCACAAGATATATAATTTCAATTATTATTATTATTATTATTATTATTATTATTATTATTACTGCTGTGGTCCAGAATTATTAATGTCACCTAGAAGCATTGTTTGAGAGCAGTGATTTGTGTCTGACTATTTATTAATTTTTTTCAGTTTTAAAGATGAATTTTTCCATTGAACATTTCACAGAGCCCAGACAGCGTCAAGAGTCCAATCTTCACCCCAACCACGGGACGACATGAGCATGGTCTGTTTAATCTGTACCATGCAATGGATGGAGCCTCACATCTACATATCCTTGTGGTCAAAGAGTACGAGATGGCTGTGTACAAGAAGTATTGGCCCAACCACATCATGCTGGTGCTGCCCACCATCTTCAACGGAGCTGGGATTGGTACGGACCAGAGTATACACAAATAGTGATGGATTCCATTCTTTAATTTCAAATACAGATTAGACTTTCTGGTGCACTGACTTACACTAAATTATGAGTATTAATACTTGGACACTATATACAGGTGCTGCGCACTTCCTGATCAAAGAGCTTTCCTATCACAACTTGGAGCTGGAACGCAATCGACGTTTGGAGGGAGGAGGACCGGTGGGAGACGTGTGGCCCTTCATCATCTTGGCGGATGACTCTTGTGTGATGTGGAACGCAGTGGATCTCGATGCCCGCAAGTGAGTATTAGCTTCTTCTTTTTTTTTTTTTTTCTTCGATCAATTTACATACCATTGAATAATAAAATATCTGTTTTGTGTGTGAGATGAAGTTACACGGTTATCATAGCATGTGTTTTTTTATTTGTTGCTGTCTCCAGTGGTCCTGTTGAGCACGCCGTGTCACTGAAGCAGGTGTTACAGCACATGGAGGCTTGTCCGGACCTCGCACATTATGGTGTGTGTGGCATCAGGAAGTGGAGCAGTCGGGGAGGCACAGGTCAGGGGAACTCTTTATAAATAAAAAAAAAGGCATTGAAAAAGGCATTGTTTAACCAGGGGGAAAAAAGATCACGGATGTATTGAATATAACACTGACTTCCTTTCTATTTACAGAACTTTGCTCACAGTCAACTGTTTATCATTTGCTGGTCCGTTTCGGAAAAACTGTTCAAAATTCACTGAAAATCTCTTGAAAATAAGATAAAACAGATCCAGATCCAGAATCCATTTATATTAACCTCAAACACACACAATATGTAAAAACAAACAAAACTATTTCCCAAGGCTTCCATATTTTTTTAATCATGTGGACATGAAAGGCTGTGGAAAGTAGCTTTGATTTTTTGTGAATTAAGTGCATTCTATTCAAGTTTATTATGTATTTGTTTGTTTACCCATTAACTTTCACAGATAGAAATATTTGCAATATACAGTGCACACAGTTCATGTCAGTCTCAACTTATAACTGCTATTTCTCTATCAAATCAGGCATTTTTGACAGCGTTTTGCTTGCTGATGTGTATAACATGCTTAAGTAAACAATGTAATAATGTGTAAAAAGAAGCTAATGCTTTTTTTGTTGGGTTTTTTCCACGTTGAAAAAGGTAATAAACAACGAGAGCCTTTCTCCAGAGGGCACGTTCATGACTTCCTCCTGCTCAACGTGGACCGCAGTCAGAATGTGAAGTACGACCAGAACCGCTTCACCTGTCACGACGTGGACTTCATCCTGAGGCTGCACAGCGCCGGGCTGCTCGTCTGCAGGTTCAACACCTTCAGCGTCATGAAGAAGCAGATCGCCATAGGAGGATACAGAACATTCATCATCAAGACCAAGGTACTGTAGATGCTGAAGGTGCATAAACATGATGTTCTTTATCACATATCTAAGCATGGGCTTTTCTATTTGCATCTCAAAAGTCTCACACGATTTGAGCGAGTAGTAGCCTCATGGGATAATTTTCAAAAGAGAAGTCAGCTTATTACATCAAATTTAGATGCATACTTATACTTACATAATTATTTTATATTATATTACATAATTGTATAATTAACAACTTGGATTTACTTGCTCTCGTGGCATTAGATATAGCATTATATATATAGATATATATTTTTAATCTATAATATCACCGGCTTAGGGTGAATTACTCAGATCCAGTATAAACACTTTGAATTCTCATATGTTTTGTTAACGTTTTTCTGGTGATCAACTGAGAATACCAACATGGCGATATCATGACCAAACATGACTATGCAACTGAGGACTGTATGTCCACTATTAATGACAATGATCTGCTGGAAATGTGTCTGTTTCCCTGTTTGTTACTTGCATTTGCCATGGAGTGACTAAATGGTGAGATTACCGATTTCATGTTGTGAACAGATGAACTAATCTTTCAGCATCATTCTCTCCTGAACTGTTATCCAGTCCACCTCAGGCATTATGAGTATAACACCTGTGCCTCCACATAAGAAATATTCTATCTAATCTGGGACATTTTCACAGTTTAGACTGTGCAGCTCTGACATTGTTCGGTACCTTTCAGCCCACGAGCCTTGACAGTCTGCCCACAACCTTTTTTGAAGATGTTTTTAGCTGTGAAGCTCCAAATATAATAGAGATAGTCAACAGCTCTCTTTAGGCAGGCATTTTTCCGTAAATTCTAAAAACAGCAATAATCAAACGTCTTTTGAAAACAAATAAACTAGGTATCAGTAATGAATATTTACAGGTTATCAAATCTGCCTTTCTTAGGTAACATTTGAATGTTTTTTATGGCAGAAAACAATTGCGTCAATGTTTTTCATTCTGGATTTAGGTCAAAGCACAACATCGAAACTGTACTTAAGATGGTGCTGAATTACACTTATGTGAGCAGTGACACATCTAGAATTACAGTCCTACAACATACTGCCTGACAGACTTGAAAAATGCTTGGGAATCTCTGGCACTGCATTAAATTGGTTTGACTCTTATTTGCAAGATAGGTACTATTCTGTCTCACTCGAGTGTATGAAAACCACTTAAGCCGATTTTTACCTCCTCTCCAAACTCCTGGAAAACAGATTAAATCACAAACAACAGCATTTCCAGATGCAGTAAATTATTTTATTAACATATATGTCTCCCAGTTTTTTGTGTGAATCTGAAAAACAAACCTAATATTCCTTTTTAATGAAGGCACAATAAAATGGAACACCAAATGGAAATTGTGTGTTATCCTCACATCTGTCATGTGATCCTCAGTGGGGCCTCGTGAGTAGATCAGCTTCCAGACGTGTGTCGTGCAATGTCATGTTTGAATTATTATCCACAGAAACCTTTAGCACATCAGGCCTTTACTGTCGTAAACATTTCAAATTCACCATATAATGTATCTTATACAATGGAAGAAATTTGTTTTTAAGTTTTGATACTGATTATGATAAAATAATCTCCATCTATCGATCTTCTCCTTAGGTTCTCTTCACAGTGACGGTATAGAGAACAGAGAAGGCCAGGCACCCATGTCCCATCTTCCAGCTCTTAATCTTAATAATCTTACTATTTTCATAATTTTTTTTCCTCAAATATTCCTCATTATTTACAATAAGGAACACAAAAAGAATATTCCTTGATTGGGTTAATGTGCAACCTGACTGCTGGATTTTCTTAATTTATATTGACAAGCCTATTCAATGTCAAGAAAAACATTGGAGAATGAGCTGAGTGCCATTTATTGACATGTGTTGCTTTCATTTCTAACCAATAACTTTAATTTTCCTCAGATGACAGACGTTCCAACCTCAGTGGGGCCGTCGCAATACATCTGTGCCCCTGACAGCAAGCACCTTTTCCTGGCTACACCAGCTCAGCTCCTCCTAGAGAAATACCTCCAGCACACCAGCCAGAAGCTCTTTCCACTCAGCACCAAGAACTACACACATCCTGTGTTGTCGGTGGACTGTTACCTCAACTTGGGCCCTGAGGTACACACAAACGTGCTCACACAAACAATCGAATAAACCTGAAGATTATTAAAACGTCACACAGAGAACTAGATGAGTAACCTCTCAAGTGTAGCTTAGTTTATCATAACACACAAATGCATGCCTAATTGTGTAAACTTGATTTTCTTGCCTCCTGTAGGTGACGGTGTGTTTTGTGAGTTCCCGTCCTCATTCCTTTAACATCAGTACCGCAGGGTTGCTGTTCAGCGGTCTTCTCCTTTGTTTTCCTGACACCTTTGTGACTCCTGGTTTCCTCAAGAAGTTTGCCTTCCTTAAAGGTACAGCAGCAGACCCAAATACAGAGGTGATCCATGCAAATGATGCATTTAACAAAAACTTCAACACTGTATTGAGTCAACTTTGCATGAGATCTCACATTTGATCCTTTCAGAGCATATAAAACAAGTTGTAGCTTAATGATTAAGAGCCATCAGTTCAGTTCTGACCAAAGACCTTCAGCTCAAAACAGACAAATCAACCATATTTGTTTTTAAGTTACATTTATAGATTGTTCAGTAATGGAAGAAATTAGAGAATCAAGATTAAATCAGTGCAGGTAACCCAGGATCTCCCTCTGTGCAGGTGCTACTCTGTGTGTCATCAGTGCAGATCGCAGCTCGCTGAGACAGACAGTCGGCAGACTGGAGCTAGAGGAAGAATGGAGGTTCAGGCTCAGCGACGAGTTCCAGACCGCCAACACCAAGGAAGACCGGCCACTGTTCTTCCTGACCGGCAAACATATCTGACTGAAACAGGTGTACACAGTCTACTCCAAAGATTCCCTGTGAGGACTGATATCACTTCAAATGCCAGACAGGAACTGCACTACGAGGTTTTTTTTTTGTTTGTTTGTTTTGTTGTTTGACGCAGGCCAGTCTGCGCTCAGTCTTGCTCAGAATGGACAATGCAAGTTGTAACTGGGACATACGACTGATGACACCACCTGCAAATCTGGAGAGGATGAAAGATGTGACTGTTATCCGTCACTGCACACACATTGTATTTGGAAGTCCAAAAAGGATTTTTTTTTTTTTACCCGATTGAAAACATTTAGAAATACATCTTTTATTATATATTTACTCTGGGATATACTGCTCAGCAAAACATTTATGTTTTGTTCTCATTGTAAATATATACATGACAGAAATCTTGTGCATCTCACTATACATAGTCGCCACATGTCTAAACTCAAATTTAAAGAAATTAATCCATGAAATATTTGCAAAAACCCTCGAAACTCACACATATCATTCTGGTTCACATAACACAAGAAGCTTTCAAAAAAAGGGAAAAAAGTAAACAATCATTTGTGCTGTTTGGTAGCCGATTTTTGGCAACATTTAGAATTTCATTGAATCTTTTTTTGCATGTATGTTTTCACACATTGAGTGTTTTGAATTATATTTTGTCAGAATTATATCATGTATAAAAACTACTTATATTTTTAGAGTACAAGAAAAATATGTGATGTTGTTTTGATTGTTTATGTGTTATTCTCCCATTGGCCGTACTCTGACTTTTTTTTTTTTCATCGGTCCACAGCATACTGGCAACATTTCACAATGTACTATTTTTTTATTACTTCAATTGTATAAATGTACAGACATTTTAAGTCTCTTGTGTGTGTTTCATTTTGAAACTGTATTTTTCACAAGGGAGTGTGCGCAAAACAAAATTCCTCATGCCGTGAAGCAGCATGATGCAGTGTTCACAGTTCGCTGGTTCAAGAGTACAAGCAGACGCAGCCCAATATCGAATTTTGCTCTTTGACGACAGGACAAACTTCTGCTCTTAGACGCACTGCTGTTCCCATATGAAGGTTGTGCACTGTCTGAGGAGGGAGGTGATCCCAGGACATGTTTATAGATAAGTGTCATTTTTCTATTCATGCATCTATGAGCCAAATTCAAAGATGTTAATCTTTTTGGTCAATTTCATCCTTATTACTGTGGTAAGTCGCCATTTTCTCCAAGGAATTTCTATAACTCTGGTAGCTGCATGGGATTCAGGGATGAAATGATAAGCGCTTGATGGTCACAGATCAAAGGTCACCATGATCCCACCCAAATTAAATCACATTTGTTGTAAATGTCTGGGTGGGTAAAATACTTGTTTGTAAAGAAAAGATTAAAGCGATGGCATTGTAATCAAATCTAAAAATACCTTTCTGACCATTATGTTACCACATCACTCATAAACAGAAAGAAAGCTTGTGATCAAAATGTAAATACACGTTATTATTTCTGATCAGTATGTGCTTCACACGTAGTAATCGCAAAACATTGTTTACAATGCAAATATAGTGTGCATGTGTTTAAAGGAAAATTATAATGGAACTCAATTGATAATTTAAATGTCCTGTGGAAGATCAGTGTCTGAAGCAGCAGAACGTCCAGTAGCTCCGGACGCTCTCAGATTTCCTCTCAGTAGTTTCTTCCAAGAACACACATGTTGATAAATTTAGTCTAAAATACTTGCAGCATGTCACAGAAGCACTTTCTGCTCCTTCAAAACTGCACCTCAGATTTAAGAGTGTATTGACTCATCCAGACCCACCACCAGGAGAGCTTTCGCACCATTTTGAAGAGATTTAATAGGACAACGAGGACAGAGATTTTTTCAGATGCCAACCAGAATGTGATAAACAAAGAGTACAAAGAAACTTAAGGACCTAAAAAAACATTTTTTTTGGACTGGGATTTTTTTTTTTTCCGATTACTTAAAATATATAGAAAGTCATATTTTACAGAAGAGTGAAATGGACTCAGCTCGGTTGTAAATGATGCAGCACCCAACAATGAGGCACGTGGAAGAGGAAGACTTCAGCAACCATGATGACAATGAGCTCCCTGATGGAAGCTGGTCCTTGGTAATAAAATTATATTCACACTATCTGCTGAGCACTTGCATGAAGAAAGAGGGGTCATATAAAAACTGTCCTGAATTTGGTTTCTTGCTGCAAACTTGAAAAACAAAACACCCTAAGAATAGGCAACAGAGATGAGGATCTGAAATATAAATGAAGAAATTGAGAATTGCTGAGTGACGTCAACAGTAACAGTGATATTTAAAGGTAGAAGTTTCTAAGTTGAGTGAATAATACGGATTTTCCTCTGCAACAGACATCTCACTGCATTATGATACTTAATAGAAAGGTTTGAGAGGAAGCAAGAAGTACATAAATGAGTAATCAAAAATCCTTCAATTGTCTACCGGAATACTTGATAATATATCTATTCTGTGCATTTGCAGGTGTGTCTGTGTAAACTTGTTAGTTAACCACCTGATTTTGTGTCACTTATGGTTCACACTGTGCGCTATTCTCCGAAGACAGCAGTAGTCTTATGTATTTGTTGTCAGTGCATGCAGCATGACCATGTGATAAATTAACTGCACGTATCTCACACAGGACATCAGCCCATGTACTCTAGGTACTTACAAAGGCATATTACACCATAGTCAGTGTCATTACATAACAGTACTGCCATGATGGTCCTTTAAGTAGCTCTGTGGGACGATATTTTGACCCTTTGGTAATGATGTTACATGACGCTGGCCATGTTCATGGATTTTTGGTGAGAAAAAAAGTCTTTGTAACATTCACTGAACACTCCATATGATCTACTTGTTTTATAATGGTGAATATAATGCCTGGTCTGCATTATGTAGCCAAATGTGTGCAATGTTAATTATTGCTTAATACCCTGCTCCTGTCTGCACCCCTGAATTAAACAAAGTAGTATGGATTGAATATGCTTTTGATATTGAGCAGTAAGCTAACACTGAACACTTTATATTATATAATCCAGCCCTGGAAGGCAGCGAAAGACGATTCTAACGTAATTTATCAAGGAGGATAATGTGTGACCATACACTAAAATCCAACTGTTTGTTTTAATGAATGTGAAATATTGCAGTTGTTTTGATGGAATCAGAATCTTTAACCAGCCACAGTTTATCCAGGAATCCAGCGAGAGATTATCCAGAGGCCCTGTAACATGTTCAGTCTCACTCAGCTTTCTAAACAGGTTCAGTAGTTCAGCTCCAGAGTCAGTCAGAGAAGCTCTCTGATTGGCTCAAACAGCCCATCCCCCAAAAAGCCACCCCTCCTACACGCACACACACACGGACACGCACGCATACACACACACACACACACACTTACACACACACACAAACACACACACACACATACACACACACACACACACACACACACACACACACACGCCAATGTGTCCATGGTGATGAAATGAATGTATTGTTGACTTCAGAGGGAGTTCCTGGGAGAGATCAGGCAACCCCAGCAAACCACTTTCTTCCTTCCTCACACTCCTTTTCACGTGTTTGGCATGAATGACTCTGAAGCAACAGCAGACATATAGCTGATACAGATACAGATAGCACACCCACACATACACAAATGTTATATACATACAGTGCAAGTTTAACTTCCAAGAAAGACTTACACACAATGTGCAAAGAAATAAAGATGAACCTGCACATTTAAAACAAGCACATGGCCATGCAGGCTGGAATAAATGAGATTACTGAAGATTAATTGACATAATTACGTACATCTTTTCTCAATTCTGAGTACCGCATATGAAGCTCATATTAAAAAATAATATATGAAATACTTAAATTGAAACATGTCTAAGAATCTACTGACTTCATTATTTACAATGGCTTGACAGTGGATGTATCAGCGTGTTGATTTTGCCAGCAAATAACCATAAGTGTTTACGCAAACAACACACACACAAACACTAAGTAGACCCTGCATGCAACCTACAGCAAACCAGTTCCTCTCCTCTGCCACACCTCTCTCTACAACCTCAGAGCTACACGTTCACATACACAAAACAAAACATTAGCATTCTGCATATTCTACAGCCTACTCTTTCCTCCTCGTGGTGTCTTTTCACCCCTCCCTCTCCTGCTCCACTTGGCAGTTTTTTTCCCTCCCTGATGAATGATTCAGTTCTTAGAAACCCAACACGTGCTTCCTTGTTCCCTCTACTGCTGTGTCTGTGTGTGTGTGTGTGTCTCTCTCTCCGTCGGCCACTATGACAGTGATAAGTGAACAGTCACATGCTCCAGAGCTTGGCAATGCAAACTTTGCGTACCCTGACAGCAGAATTTGATCTAGAACTGTGTCACATGTTCACACACACACACACACACACACACACACACACACACACACACACACACACACACACACACACACACACACACCTGAAGCCTCTGTGTTTACACGCTTCTGGTCTTTTTGCAGGATTAGTGTGTAATCTGAAACAGGATATATCAGCTGCTCCACTTCACATGACCCCATCACTGGTACACAAAGGAATCTCCCTTCCTGCCCCCTCTCATGGCTCCAGGTGTTTTCAGCCATTTCATCCAACCAAAGGCATGTGTGTTTGTGTGTGTGTGTGTGTGCGCGCGCGCGTGTGTCTGTGTGTAGCATCATGTGATCCCATCTTTTATGAGTGTGTTGCCACTTCATATCAGATCAGTGTATTCATTCCGCTCCATCTGATTAAACCATGTGATTGCAAGCTGAAATGTGGACAGTGATCAGATCAAGGACTGATTCCCATGTTGTCTGAATAATGGTCATGGAGTGATGCTTCCTAAATGGAATGAGAACAGAAGAGTTATAAAAAAAAAAAAAAAAGACCCCACTGGTGTGTCTAAAACCACATTATGTGGTACAGGCAAGAGGATTGTGTGGTAAATGAAAAATCACTGCAATAGGATTATAAAATGTCTCTGTTTCGGCCTATAGATCAATGACTCTAGTTTTATTGTGTTTGATGGAGCATTATGTCTCTTTCGGGAGAGAGATTCAACATTTCTGGAGATTATTCTTGTGATATAAATAAGGAATAAACCAGGACTCAAACCAAAACAAAGCAGATGACACTGCGTGCCATGTGATCTGAGTGTTGGCTCATTGCATGGGTGTGCCTGTGGGCGAGAACACACACACTTCATGCAGACACGGTATATTTTCAAGTTTGTCTTGTTCACCTACGTTTTCTCACAGAGCAAAGAAGAGCTGACGGAGAAAATGTCTCCCAAAGCTATTATTCCTTCTCCGTCTGTAATGGACTATACCTGAGCACCCCAGGGGGCTGTGCTTAACTCAGTGTTATAGCTTCTGATTAAGTAAACGCTCAGTGTCTGTGTGTGTGTGTGTAAAAGTGAAGCTGTGAAGATGCTGCTGGTTATGGCCTGTTTGTCTGTAAGGATAGAATGAATGGGCTATTTTTAGGAGCACGGAAGGAACCATTGGAGGGGGGTGGGGTTCCCGCTTTTATTTCTGTTGTGATGTCTTAATATTTAAAACAGTAAAAAAAAAAAAAAAAAAATTAAAAAAAAAACTTCCAGGCATATTTTTAAGTCTGGTATGAAAATTTTGATTGTGCGGGTTTTATGTCTTTTTAAAATTTCCAGCCATGATTTATTCAATGGATTCTGTAGTGGGGTAATGGTTAGCCCCCTCCCTTCACAATGACAATATATGGGTGTGATTTTAAGGCCTTCATGTATTGATTTCTCATTCTCTGGGGAAATTGGTTTTGTCCTGGTCTAAGGTGAATTGGCGATTCTAAATTGCCCTTAATTTTAAATGTGGGTGTATGTGATTTTTTGTTTTTTTTCATGTTACTTTTTGATGAACTGGTGAATTGTTGAGCTTTTAATCTGTGTCATTGTCTGCTGGGATTAGTTCCAGCCTGCCATGATCCTTATTTGGAGGAAATGTACCCTTGTTAATAAACCAGCCATGTCCCAGATATGTTCATTTAAACTGGATCATATCAGACACTGTTAATTATATGGAAGTGATTATGTAACAGTGATTGGGATTTTGAATGTGATAATTTCATGCGCTCTTAAATAGAGTTATCTTTGTGATGCTACACTTGAATGTTTGAGCATCAGAAATATATTGAACCTCTTCTGCAGGAGAGCAGAAGTCTTTCTGTCCTTACTGG
This sequence comes from Parablennius parvicornis, assembly GCA_900302745.1. NCBI lineage: Eukaryota > Metazoa > Chordata > Actinopteri > Blenniiformes > Blenniidae > Parablennius > Parablennius parvicornis. Next base: position 7,302 of record OMNM01035036.1, on the reverse strand, counting down.
ATTTTTGATCAGCACAAGACCTCAAATTGTTAAGAAAAGTACATTTTAAAATTGTGACAAAACTTAAAACTTCTCCCAAACACAGAAGTCTGAGAACTTATATGCAGCTGCCAATTTTAGAAATAAAATACATTTGCATGCTGATAATTCTTTTTCTAATTACATAAGAGAAACAGGGAATATTCTGTTTCACTTTCAAGACTTTTCTGCATTAAATTTCTTTTACACACAATACATTGATAGAAATGGACAATTTTAAACATGTCTTAATATGATCTTTATTGTACCAGATATAGTTATAATTTTTCAATTTTTTTTATTTATATTTAAAGTTTTTTCCAGCCACACTCGTGTCCAGTTCCAGGTTTCTATCAATCAGTAACACAGTTTAAGAATTTGTATGTATTGATTTTACATTTTACATTTGTTTTTCCTTGACATTTATCTCTTAAACTGTGTAGTGATGTGGTGGTTGGCTCCTTGTGATGCATTATCAAACCTTATTCTGATTTTTTTTTAGAAAAGTTGATTTTAGACAATGTTTCTTCTACAAAAACATATTTTTTCGAATACATTTACTCCAATAGTTTACCTTTTAATACATGACTTTTAGCTGTAAGTTTTTGCACATATTCCCAATCATTTATTGTTTTCTTCAATTATTTGAAAGACAAAGACAGGCTTCCTCACAATCTTTCACACTGGAAAATCCTTGTGGTGAAGCTCACCTTATTGCTTTGGGTAATCCTTTTTAAATCTGGAGTACTTTCTAAGTGTATTGATCAGTCCAACCTCACAGTTAGTTTGAGTTTCCAGGGTACTTTAGTGGTGTAATTCCCCATTTTATCTGTTCAGCATTAACTCGGTCTTCCTCCTTTATTCAATAAGCTCAGCTGGAGAAAGTCATTCATGTAAATAATGACACAAATCTTTGTCAGTCACTTAAGGATTTGAGGTTCTGAAGCTCTCATCTCCTCAACTCATCAAACAAAGTTAGTTTTATAGCTTGTTGTGGGTGAAATCCACAGTTTGTCTGAACTCTTTTTACTCAGCATTTCATCTGGGACACCTGACACTTTGCATTACATCTGAAACAAGCAGGATAGTGGAACTCCTCAGAAATGGTTGCACTGCATGCCGGTACTCTTTTTCAAGTGCGCTAGGATATTTAAAGAGGCACATTTATTGTTCTGCTCACCGTTTATGCAAACAAACATACGAAACATCTTGCCCTGGGAGCATCACGACATTCAAATCTGCTGATGCACGTTCAGGTCACAGGGTGATGTCAGAGCTGCTGGACTGGTGAGTTTCTGCGTGTTAAAATACAAAACCAGCGTTTGTTAAGAGGGTCATCTGTTAGCAGGCTGTTTATTCATGAAGGAAAAGTCTGGGCTGAGGTGGCCTGGGGGAACATTAAAGTCAGTCTACTTTATTAAAGGGAGCACATTCATGCAACGCGGCTTCTCGGAAGAGTTTTGTCGTCACTGGTCACATGCTCCTCATACCGATAAAGTAATCGGAAATGAAACAGGGCTTTCATTAAAAGTGGTCTAGTTTGGTAGGGATGAGTAGAGTACTGGGGCCTTTCTCTGAAATGTGTTTAATGAGAAAGTGGATATCTAATCACAGATAAGGGAAGCTGCGAGGCCTGTTGGACCGCAGAGAAAACCGGTGGCTCGCATACAGTCGTAGGCACATTTTCCTCATTGAACTATTCTCAGAACACATCAGTGAGAAACTCCTTCATTATGTCAGCACACACAGTGCTATTTATTTCAAAGTAGCAAGAGCAAACAATAGTTTTGCCTTGACCACAAAGACGCGGGACGAATATATGGATGTATGGATTAATGGACTATCTAACTCCAGTCAAGTAGTTTTTTGTACCTAAACATGAACTGTGATCATCTCCCAATTTGGAACTAAATGGTTTCATAAACTATGCACTTAAACTAAAGAAATATATGTTTGGTGGAGGAATTCTTTGTTGTAACAGCTTTTTGGCAAAAATAATAATGTCTCAAACCATTTATTGAAAATATCTTTATTTTCCTGTTCCACATTTCAAACAATCATGCATTTGTGGGATGAGCAGCAGTGCATTATTCAGAAACCTTGACTCCTGCTGTTTTTGACAGTCAAATAATTATCGAATAGCACAAGTCGTCATGATGTCTATATTCTTTATCAGTAATTTTCAGGATTTCACGTCATTTTGGGTACAAGTATATGTTGCAATCCTGTTAAATTTTTTTTTTTTAGGTAGCCATATGAAATCCTTAAATTGTGTGTGAATGACAGAGTCATTTATTAAAATGTATAACTCCTATTGGGGTAAAGGCAGTAAGCATTATGAGGCAGACTTTGTTTTGGTAGTTTTGGTCCTTTACTGTATTTTGTTGTTACTTTTCTTTTTAATGATGCTGTACAACGAGGATTAATAGTGTGTTTACATTTTTGTTTCATAATCATTCACCTCTATTTTCAACTTTCCATGCTTCAGTTTTCCTAACTAGTAAAATGTGAAATATGTCCTCTCAGTGGGCCTCCAGACAATGTATATTTTCATTGTGACCTAAAAGCATTGTCTACTGTATTTACAGCTGTTTAAAATGTAATACAAATGAACTACACGCTGAAAGAGTCTTACGCCAACCACTATTTCTTTGAGGATGACAGCTTCTTGTTTGTTTCTGTTTACTGAGTGTTATAATACTGATCTGTTGTGTCCCTGCAGGTAAACACAGCCCCTGCACAACTACAGAGGTGAGTAACTGATGCAGTTACTATATCTTATCATCATGATATTACACAGAGTTGAGCTGCATTATGTGACTGTGTCTTCTTGTATCCAAACACTGTGAGTTAAGAGAGAAAGACAAAATAAGAGCATGTTAAATGTCAATGTATTATTATAGAGCAGGCAGTTAGTTCTAATATAATGTTTTCACACCAAATTACACACTGCATAACAACTACAAGAAAGTGATTCTTGTCTGCAAGGTGATAAACTGGAGCAAAATCACATTAGGTGTGTATGTTTTCAACACATTTACCTAATAGGAACTACATTTATTCACTTTCTTGTCATGATTCAGATGAGCAGGGTATTGATGAGTGATGATCAGGTGAGTTTACTAAAACGTTACTCTTATGATCAGGACCAACACTCCCTATATGCAAACGACACTCTTGTGCTGACGGCATCATTTTTTTTTTGTGTGCAAAATTCAGTTTTCTTGCTTCAGTGTTTTGTCCACATGCAGGTTCTTTGTCCCAAAACTCCACAGGGTCCTAACACATTTCAAAGCTATGCTCAAGATAAAAAAAAGCAAAAATACATTCTATCCCTCAAGTTAATATTACTGTCATTCCTTCCATCAAAAAGGAACTGCGGAAGGTTTTTTATAACGGTTTATTGATTGTTACAGAAAACCAGCATTTCATGTAACAAGATAATCTTTCTGACTGAACACCCGTCTTGAATATAAGAATAACAAAGCTATTATCTGCATAATTTCTGTGTTTTAGGACGTATTCCTGTGGAACTCTCATGCAGATTATAAAAGATTACAAAAGTAACATGAACTAAAAGATATTGTCTTTATGATCCAGTGTAAAATCCCAAAACCACCATCTTTCACTTGCTAAGTGTAGGATGGTGTTTTGATCCGTGCTTGATCAATACCTTCAACATTAATATTTGTATTAGAATAATGTCAATTTGACTGAAAGCCATAAAAAAACTTTACAGTTTTGTTTTTCATATTTCATATTTATATTTATGTACAGCAGCATTGAATGGCAGTGTCCTTCCAAGCAGACCTGAAAGGTTATAATCAACCTTCCTGGAATCTGAAATTCCAAAGGCATTTGTATCCTACTTGATTAAAGGAGCCCAGACTTCCATAGAGGCAGAAAGAACAACATGGTTCGGGGACAAGTCCCATTCAGTGTCTCATTCTCAGTTCAAAGTATGTCCTATTGACAAAATCTCAAAACCTTCAACTTTTTTAAGTTACACATGAAAAAAGTCGACGTTGCTCTGGACTTCAGTTCCTTAGCTCAGATCACAGAATAGATTCAAACACACCCTCATGGTTTTTTATTAAGGTGGGAATTTGATTGATCTGTCCTTTACAACCAACAAAGTACAATAGATCAGTTGGACATTGTAAATACCAGTAGTTTACAGAAGACAGCAGCTGCTGTACTGACTGCTTCTTCCTCCTCAGCTCCTGCTCTCCCAGCTGGATGTGGTGATTGACTGGTTGAAAATGTCACCCACCCAGGCTTCTAGTTTGATGGGAGCTCTGGGAGGAGTCTCAGTGCTAATTAAAGAGCTTCGTAAAGCTGTTCCTCCTCCACAGCGTGCACACTCTGTACTCCATCAGCAGCTGCCGTTAATGATTGTGATAATGGCTTGTGAAAAGGCATCCCTACAGTGGTTAGCTGCTTTGCCTCTGCTTTTCAGGAAAAAATGCCGGAATGATTTGACCATTTCTGCAGAGATTTCTGTTTTGTGAGAGCACTCAGCAGAAGCAGCTGGGGAGTTTGACGAATTTAAAGCTTCTGTATGGATTCTGTGAGTGTAAGGCTGCTTGAAGATCTCTTGCGGAGTAATAGAGTCACACCAACAGATGGGTTGTCAGGGAATAAGTCACGCACAACACAGTAGTAACTGTAAAGTCAGTGGGTGTGAAACTATACAGGCAAATCCCCTGTAAGCAGCTTTACACCAGAAATGAGTTCCCACAATGCAAAACTTCTGTCAAGTTGCAGAGAGTAGCCCCGATTCTTGGCGGCATGAAAGGCAATCTGCCAACATCAGCCCAACGCCGACTGAACAGGAACACACGTGTGGAGAGGGCTGACACACATTATCTTCACGCAGCGTGAGCTCTCGTGAAATCTCCCTTTTGATTGTCAGATGATGCTGTTTTCTTTGTGGCCAGTGAGCCGAGCTCACCGGCGCAGCACGCTGTACCGTCTGTGTGCAGTGATCACGATGGAAGTTGTTTGGAGTGCTGTATGCAATCACTCAGATGTTATACAAACTATGTACAGTTTTTTTTTTTTTTTTTTTTTTTAAAGGAGGAATTCGTTCATGGTCTGTGCTTGCTCGACGACCCCGGGCCTCGTGATGCAGTAGCCCCAGACGTTTCTGGATTATGCTTCATTACATTCTCCTCTTGTAGTTTAACCGTGCATGCTCCCCGAGCTTTAAAGTCTGGAATGTGATCGGAGCTCAGCGTTACATACAGTGTTTCTGAACGGAAAATCATTATTACGTCAGTATAGCTGCGAAGATCAAAGAATGTATGTTCTGTTGTTAAAATCCTCTTGGAGGTCTTACGTCCGCCAGTGAAACCCGAGCAACCATGGCTGCCTGGTCATATGACAGTCAGGGGTCACAGCAGCACAGTCAGGCGTAAAAATCGGAGAAAGCATTTGTTTGCGGCTGAAAGGGATCACCTTCGCTTGTGTATGACTCCGTGAAATCATATGTTTTCATGACAGGTTCATCGAATGTCTTCCTCATCCAATCAGTTGTTTCACCCAATCAGTTGGTGCAGTCATTCATAAAGTGGACTGTTTTATAATCACTCAATCATCTGATTCTTTGGAATTGGCCATGATGTGTGTTTCTTTTTGATTCCATACATAGTTTGGTCTTACCGGATCTCAAATAGTTTTTTAGATAGTTCATGATTTTCACAGCAGTATCACTTTAGAAATCTTCAATATGGGGTTATTAGGAAGCAGGTTTAGTAAAATAACTTCAACTTGAATTTATAGCTACATTAGCAGCTGCAAGGATGCAATATTGGTTGGTAGACAAATTCAAACAAAACCTAAAAACTGCAATTATTAGATTGATTTCTTGTGAATTTTTGAGAAACATTCCATTTTTCACAACCCATACTCAGTCCAGTATGGGTTCACACAATCTGTAGCATCTGAGCACCTTGTTGTTGCATCAGCATGCTTGTTAAACCTCTATCAAGGTGATTCAGTAAAGCAACACGGAGCATTTCTACATCTTTAGCAAGCATCACTGATTTCCAGTTAAGCACTGAAGAGTTCAAGTTATCTTCTTCTATGTTTTGTAAAGATGAAGCTGAACCTGCCATATCAATCAAATATTTGTCAGTGCTTTGAATATGAGCCTGTTTCTTTGACTTCTTAATCTTCTTAATTAAGTTTAGTTTCTTCTTAACTGGCTATATATGTTATGAATTTGGCATCAATTATCAGAACGTTAACATCTAAAATGTGGCAAGTTGGTCGACAGGATGACGCCACATGCATTTTTGGGTATTTTATTATTTATTTGGTCGGGGTTTGAGTCGTATGATAAACATGTAATGGTTTATAGGTTCTCCTGTTTTATTGGACGTGGAACACAAGTATAATTTTATAACATTAGTGCAGTTTATTCTAATGATGTTTGGCAAAGATTTCAGCCTGTTCGCCTTATTCTTAAAAGGTTAAAACTGAAATACAACATGTTGCAATGACAAAAGAAGTGATTTTTGACAGGCACATGGACCAACGTCTGTACTGGTACATATTTTGTGAAATACAAATAGAGAAACATTTAAGGTTGATTGAATTTAAATGATACCAGGTGATTGTATACATCATATACAGTTAATATTAATAGAAAGGTGCATAATCACAATACATTACTGTAAAATTATTATCATGCAATTGACTATAAATACTTTTCTTTTGTTTTGTTTAAATATTCAGGAGGTTGAGCTCCTGTTTACTTTCTCCATCGAGGCCTTATTACTCTGACCCCGCTAATGAGGGGATATAAACGTTTTAAATGCCCTCATTGTTTCTATAAGCTTTTAATTCAGGTTAATTATTTTACCCAGAAATCATGTTTCCCTTGTGCAGCTTTGCTGTACTGTCACGTAATGCTGTTGGAAAACGTATAAGAAACAAAACAAAACTGCGTTATACAGTAGAAAACGCATGCATTATTTACAAAAGCTTCTGACTTCATAGAAAAAAACAGCTATATTCTGTAATAATGTTGTTTTCCAACAGTTAGATAGAATTAACACCAGAAAACACAGATTTTCAGTATATTATATTTACAAGGCTTTTATGGGTCTCACAGATTTCAGTTGGCCTTTAATTGGCTGAATTGGAACAATTTCTTGGTCACATAAAGCAACACGTCTCAAGTTAATGTAATTCAGTGTTGAACAGCTTGTGTTTCGTTGGCACATTCACTGTCCATGTGTGCTCCGTCTCAACCTTCCTCAGTCCTTACTCCTCATC
>OMNM01035034.1:7576-21759 GCA_900302745.1 Parablennius parvicornis | reverse complement strand
ATTTATATCTATTTAATGTAATACTAATGCCGAGGTCTTTGTTTCCATTGTAAATATGTTTCCTCCTCACACTCACTCACACACACTCCTGTGTGTGTGTGTGTGTGTGCATGTGTGTGTGTGTGTGTGTGTGTGTGTGTGTGTGTGTGTGTGTGTGTGCACCCATGCATGTGCCTGAAATAGTTCCAATAAATGAAATATACTCAGCCCAAAAAAACAAAAATATGAAATCCAGTTCACCCTTAGCCTAGCGAGCTTCAATACATTAGCATGTTAGCTACTTCACAAACAGCTGTGCATCTAGTGTGCATGTGTGTGTATGCAGCAAGTGTGTGAGTGAGTCAGTGTGCATTTAGTGTGTGTCTGTGTGTATGTTGTTTTTCAGTGCAAGTATGTGTCGGTGTGCATATGATGTTGTGCAGTGTGACTGTCGATGTGCAGTGTTTGTCTGTTGGTGTGCACGTGACGGTGTTCAATTAGTGCATGTGTGCGCAACCAGAATGTGTCAGTGAGAATTTATTGTGTATTTCTCTGTGTGCATTGATTGTGTGTGTGTTTATCGGTGAGATGGTGTATAGTGTGTGTACGTGTGTCGGTGTGCGGTGTGTGTCTGTGTTGATATGCATGTGACAGTGTTCATTTGATGCGTGTGTGCACGGCCAGTATGTGTCTGTGAGCATTTATTGTGTGTTTGTCGGTGTGCATTGATTGTGTGTGTGTTTGTCGGGGTGCAATTAGTAAGTCTTTATGTGACTTTCTCGGTTTGCATTTAGTGTGTGTTAGTGTGTGTGTGTGTGTGTGTGTGTGTGTGTGTGTGTGTGTGTTTTTGTGTTGTGTCCTGCAAGGTTTTACCAAAAAGGGACTTTGATTTAGAAAAACATAGGTGGGCTTTTACTTCAAAAGCCAACTAAGCTGTAATGTAGGTAATTGTTAAATTTCGCTTGGAGCGGGAACCAAAAAAATTACAGTTTTTTTCAAAACGGTCATGTTTTAGTGTGCCATCGTCTTGTTCGTCTTGTTCGGCAGGTTCTTATCGCACTGCTGATCTGCTCACTTTGTCGATCAGAGTCACGGTTTAACCACAGTTGGTGCTTGTTCGAGGTTTTCGATCACTTTTTTTAAGGCGAAATTTCCATTTCCTCATTCATTTGAATGGGAGGAGAAAGACCCGGGAATTCGATGTTCCGACCTTTGATTTCCAATAAAACGGAAACCGTGCGATAATGTAAAAAGTTGTTCTGACTACTTGAGCAGAAGGGTCTCCTCTGTTTTTTCATTGTGTTTTGAAGTCAGTAATATATTCATCCTCAGAGGAGATAGAATTTCCATGAAGGCCTTCTTTGGGCAAAAATCTTATTTTCAACTTCCTGTTGAATTTAGGTCAGGAGTATCAGCATATGAGTTGTAGGTCTCGATGAGACGAACACATGAGTTTTGGTTTGATCTCCCCGCGACATTCCTACAAGACATGGTGGCCGTTTTAGTTTTTCTAGGTGGCGCTAGAAAGTACGTTTGGCACTCTGTCTCTCTCTCTCTCTCTCTCTCTCTCTCTCTCTCTCTCTCTCTCTCTCTCTCTCTGTTGGGTTCAGCCCTCCAGAATCCTGAACTTCCCTGCTTCACTTCCAAGACAAGGCAACTTTAGGCATCCACAAGGCCAACACAGCCAGGAATAATGGGACTAAATGTGTCATTGCTATAAAAACACTGTAAAAAATGTTCAACATAAAATAATGCAAATACGGTCAAGATTTTCCATCAAACAAGGCAGTAGAAACTGGTCATTCAGGGCTGAGCGCCACCGGGTGTCATCAGAAAGGACTGCATGCAAAATATGTTCATAACTCTTTAAGATTATCGACAACATTTTCTTGTCTGTAAATAAAACTTCCTCCTAATTAATGGGTCGGCCCAATATTATGTCTTTTTTATAGTCATATTTTAGATGGGTTATTTTTTACAAGTTGTTTTTAATAATTAAACATTAAATGTTTCATTTAAAATGTATTTAGTTTTTGTATTTACATTTACAAAATGTTTGTTAAATAATTATCTTTTGATAAATATTAATAATGTCTGAACACAGCATATTTTCAAAACAGTTAAAATAATTAAATGTTTTGACATTGTTCTCTGAGTATTTCAGATGTTTGTAGAAAACCTGCTTCAAGATGGTTTTTCCAAACCCAATGATGTTCTGATCTTGGGGAACCTCTGGACGTCCTCCTGGGGGTCAACACACATTTATATTGGCATATTAACAAAGGGATTTTATTTAGACAAGGTTTTGGACTTTTATTTTGGAAGCCAGCTAAGTTCTAATGTAGTCAACCCCTAAATATAAATATAATAAATATAATAAATATAATAAATATAGTAAATATAAATTTTTAATGTTTCAGGTGTGGGCGTGGTGGAAGTGGCACTGTGGGGGTAAATTTTGTAAACCTACCTTTTCTTTATTTGAAATGTGTATTCTGCCATGAAATACAAAATAAATTCAACATTTGGTAAGTTTTCTATGCCTGTAAAAGAAAAGGGGATTTTATTACAATAAAAAATAACTTTATATCTTCTTTAAAACTTTGTAGATCACCCTGACTTTCTACAAATCTGTGCAGTAATTATAATGGTTCACATGTCAAAATATTACCAATGAAAGCAGAAGCCTACCTCATGTGAATGCTAGAATAAAGTCAGGAATAAATGAACCGTTATCCATGAACGAGTCACTAATTTCAGAAAAAAAGCACAGACTGAAGAAATATTGTTAAGTTACGTTTGACTTTTCTGACTTCTGTTCCAGCTTTTCTTTTCTTTTTCTTCAGACGGAGCTTGTTAGCACCGCTCACTAATGAGAAAGTGATCTTCAGCTTTTATGCTCCCACCAAAGTTTGTTATCCAGAGCCTGTCACTACAAAAATATCACAAGATCAAAGGTTTGTTAGACTTTGTGATTCGGTGTTAATAAATCATGTCTTTTTCTGAAACAAATATACAGACTCTCATTTTCTAGGTCCAATCAGACCACTCAATAACACATTTTTAGACCTTCACTGGGTTTTGGGTTTGTACTGATGTCATGACGTGTTCAGAAGCGCACCTGGCTGGCAGGTGCAGGTGAAGTTGTGTCCCTCCCCTCCCTGTCTGACATCACTGCACGTGCCGTTGTTGCGACATGGTCGGCGGTGGCAGGCGTCGAACTCCTCGCAAAATATCCCCGTGTATCCGTCTTCACACTCGCAGAAGAAAGTGCTCTGCGGGACAACAATCGCACATAAGTTCGTCGTGTGGAATGGATGAGCCTCAGAGGTTCGATTCGGAGCGAAGCGATCAGGGGAGAAAAACTTGTGAAACACAAATAATGAGTTTGCAGATTGTAAGATAATTCAGTGGCACAACAATGTAATTATGAGCCACAGTGACACAATGTGGTGCTCTTAACTAAGCCAGGAACTTTATAATGAGGAAGAAAATAAGGACATCATGACACTGTGCTCTCTTCATGCTTGGAGTCACTCCTGCTGCTTCTCTCAGGGTGTGGATGTCGAGGGACCTCTGGGTTTCCACTGCAGGCTTCTTCTGCTGCTGCCTTATTCTCATAGTATGTAGCTCATATTTCTTTTTTGTAGAATCTTCTTAGATTTACAGAGATTTACAGAGCAACACAGTTTTGAATCCATCTAATTATTCATATCATGTTATCAGAGTTTGAAGCTCATCCTGGTTTTAATTTTGAACTATTTTCTTATCACAGTCGAGCTATAATTTGCTGTATTGTTTGTTTTCCGAAACACTTCGGCTGCTTTTTAATGAGTTCCACTGAGTTTGTGAATAAGATCAAAAGAAGCGTCAAACACTGAAAGTAGCCTACAATCTTCATGATAATATTTGGTTTTTGAAAAGGAAACCTTTGCTGATGTTGGGATGTGTGTGTGGTGTGAAGTGGATGATTGTTGAAACGGTGCTTTCGCAAACATGTTTCCATTCAGATGTGTCGCCTGATGACATCATTTTAATTTGAATGTGTTTCAGCTTACAGGATTTTTTTTCTTCTATTTATTCAAGCATAAAATGATGCCACGAGATTTTCTCGGGTGAAATGGGCTCTTGACGGAAGAAAAGAAGGATTTCATGTTTCCCAAGCTCTCACCTCAGAGGGCTGTGTGATACATTTTCCCTTGCCAGAGCACTGAGGATCGCTGAAGCTGCTCCCCGGCTCCACGCAGCTGCTGGCTTTCACCGTCAGGTTGAGACGCAGGGTGACCTCGGGGGCTATGGGGGCCCCCACACGGATCATACCTGCCACAGGAGACAAGATCACCCCAGATACTGTTCAAGTATTCTTATTGAAGGAGTAGAAAGTATAATTTGATAACAAGGGCAAGGACAGGACACACCCTGGACATGTCGTCAGTCCATCACAGTGCAAAGACAGAGAAACAAACCACACACACAAACTCACACTCGCATCTATGGAAACCAGAGTACCTGGAGGAAACCCAAACACAGGGACGACATGCAAAGTGAACACCGAAAGGTCCAATATTTCAACCCAAGACCTTTATGCTATGAGGCGAGAGCGTGAACCACCACCGTTCAGCTCAGTTTCAATTAATTATTTGTCAAGACATTCATGATCCCCACAATATGAATCCCACTGACTCTGGCAACACCTAAACTTTTATTTTGAAGTAGTGGAGTAGTCCATCTATCCATTCATCCATCCATCTATCCATTCATCCATCCATCCATCCATCCATCCATCTATCCATTTATCCATCCATCCATCCATCCATCCATCCATCCATCCATCCATCCATCCATTGCTTCATCAGTACCTGAGGCATATTTCCAATGTGTGCAACATTAGTGTGTTTCTCTCTTGACAACTGAATCTGATTTCAGGTGTGTCCATGCCTGTTTCTGTTTTGTAATTCATTGGTTATAATGTCTTTTATAATCATGGTATTGTCAGAAAGGACGGACTTTACTTTCACTATAAAAAAAGAATGTATGTAATTCATCAGCGATCATATCAGGTTAAAGACTAAACATCACTCATGATCAGCCTCAGATTCACCTCTAGCATTCTAAACAGTTAAATACTCTTTCTTATTGTGTTATTGCATTATATGTCTCCTGATTATCTCAAATATTCAGTTTTTTTGTTTCTTCATTGCTTATTAATTTTTCTTTGTTCCATCAGTAGTGTGAGCAAAACACAACTGTTTAGATAGAAATGTTGGTGGAAAAATCATATTGAACATGTTCAATCTGTTTGACCTTTTTGAGGTGCTGGGAAGGTTGTGGGAGGACACAATGGTGCCAAAAAGATGAGCAAAAAATGTATTTAGATTTTTTTTTTTTTTAAATGTACGCTTTTTATTATAGCGACCAAACCACAGCATCTCTGACTCTTCTCTCTTCTTTCTGGATCTATAAATCCAGACCATCTCCTCCAGTACATTCAATCACAGCTGACAGCTACACGGGCCCTCAGATAAAAATAGCCTTGTAGTGAATATTAAGTGCGACTTTTTAAAGAGCCTGATCTGAGCCAACTCACTGTAACTCCACCGGTGACGAGCGCAGTGATGCAAACTCTCCCAGCCAGTCAGGACACAGATAACACGGCGCGTGTTTCTCTGTCACGCCCGACCAATCGGTCATCAGTCCGATGACATCAAACAGTAGACCTGCACAGTCATTTCTCTGTCAAAATGCTAAGGCACACAGACATCGCAGCATTTCTGTCATGTCACTACTTTGACCTTGCTGCATGCTGGGTAAAATACTGACACAAGACACACTTTACGTGTAAATGTGATTGTGCTGTTATTCCAAAGTTTCGCTTTCTGTAACGCAACTTGGCCTCTAACAACAAAAAGCACATGTAAAAATTAGGTTTCTTCATCTTTTCGCTCACAATTTGACCTTCTTCTTCTTCTTTCTGCATCCTCTGTCCTGCCCTGTAATCCCTTGCTGTCTTCCCATCTTCTTCCTCCCGTCTTTCTCTCCCGTTATCTCACACGTACTCTCTCCTACCCTCCATTATCCTTTCTCCCCCCTCTGATTTAACTCCCCAATGTCACCCCTCCCTTGCTCACTCCCTCATTCTGGTGAAGCAGAAGCTGTTGCAGCCACACAGTTAGCAGACATGTCAAGGTCAACAGACAGGAAGTGTCGTGCGACAGCGTCAGGTATTTAACACCAGTCCTCCAGTAAAAAAAAGAAAAAAAAATCAAGATCTTCAACTACGACATCTATTACTCATTTCACAATATGCTCACTGGCGCTGCATGAGAAACTCTAAATTGGAATACAGATAGGACCATCAGTGCGTCTTTTCGATATGCAAATATACTATTATGACTCATGTATGCAGATGCTGTGTTATTGTCCCCAGTGACAAGTCTAGAATAAATGCTGTAATTACAAGTTATTTAAATTCATTAATCCTCTGATGTTTCTTGGCTGGGCTATAAATGAGCTAGTTGGAGGTAAATCAAACTGTTTCCCATTCACTCACTCAGCTCCTATGAGAAGGTTAGATCAACCGTCATGCACACTAGATGTGATAGTAACAGGGAAGAGGGAAGTATTACAGAGGATTATTATTATTTTTTCATTATTTTTATTTTTATTTTCATTATATGAGGGACTTTTTTTCCCCTCTAAATGGTTTTCAGTGGGTTCTGTTTGTGTTATTTGTTGACAGCATCAGTGATTTACTTGATTGCTTAAAGTCACATGATCAAATTGCTATAGCATGTAAAAGGACTTTACTCCTGATTAGCAGTGACTTCCATCACCGTCCGAACTGCGTGGTCTTACATATGCATACGAAAGAAACGGAACAGGAACTGATACACTTTACATTTTTTGCAAGTGAAAACTGAGAACTTTCATTGCATTTTGGATGTCTGCTTACATGACAACAGTGTTCGGAGTCACTGAAAACGTTTGGAAATGTTATACACCACCACCGTAGTAAATAGTTCTTTTGCACATCCTCGAGTAGGCGGACAATAACAACGGCAGCCTCATGACAGGCTTGACTCCCTTTCACATTCTCAAGGGACTTGGTTGGTTTATAGTTGGGAGTCACCTGGAACAGCTTTGTCCATCTACTTCCGAATGTTAATATTTTTCTGCCGGCGCGTGTGTGTGGTTCCAAAAACAACCAGCAATGCCAACTTGGGGCCTCGTATGTTTCATTTTCAGTGTTCCATGTCAATGCTTTTTAAGACTTTTCTGAAACACTGTCATGTAATCAGGGCCTTAGTTTAGCGCATACTACAACAATTTGAAGACTTACTGAGGAAGTAGTTCTGTCCTAGGGGCAGAGAGAGGTCCGGGACCACCAGTCCATCAGCAGCCTGCAGAAACCACATGGTGGTGCCGTTCAAAATGGATGATCGCAGGAAGCCGTCTTCATTCACCCGCCACAGCACCGGAGCTCCACTGGCATTCACCACCACCCTGAGTGGACAGGAGGAAGGAAATGGAGAAGATTGAGCAGGCAAGTCTGGGAAAATCAAGAAGATGTTGGTAGTTTGTGGAGACAGTTTTGTCTGAAACTTTTCATCCATCACCATGATCCACTTTTAATTGGTGACACATCTTAGCAGGTGTTTCAGCTTGAGTTGCAGGTTTGCAGCCATCAGACAGTAAACAATGAATTTTGCCAGAAGAAAGACACGGATTCCACAAACATCACAAACTAGTAGATGACAAACCTTATTGCTTTTTGATCACTTAATTCCTCAATGAGTGACAAATCAAACAGAACTGAAAAGCCATGAGACAGTAAAATACTGTACTATGAAAATGCTTCTTGCAGTTGAGACTTGATAATGTTATCCTCCTTCGTACACACACTGTGGTCCACAGCAGAAGCTTAGTAGTCATGAGGCAAACAGGCAGTGTTGTAGTGAAGGTTACTCTGTCCCATGTTTGTATCTGATCTTCAAAGGACTTGTTTTCCAGAGTGTTACACCAGTCTTGCATCATGGTCAGATCTGTGGAGTAATTGCTGCCAGAACTGGCACTAAACTTAGAATTAGGACTTTTTAACTTTTCAAAAGAAAGAAAATACAGTAGAGGTTCCACTACATTTTAAAACACATTTTTGCAGTAAATTCAAACTAAATGTAAAAGATGTGGCAATAGAAAGTCCTTTTCACACAATCGCAGGAGATTTCAACCTATGATATATTTTTTTTATGGATCCCAAATGCGAAGAAATGCTCAAGAGAACCTTTTGGCGCTTGTTAGTACCACCGTATGGCGACATTAGGTGTTTTAGCGTGTGGTTTTGGAGGTTAATGAACTCCTGATTATCACAAACTGTGCTTATGACTGACAGGAATGTCCATGTGAAAAGTTGTGAAAAAGTGTCTTTGGACATTTTCATTCATATTGTGGTTACTGATGAGAATCTGTACACATTGTGGTAATCACATTATCACAACACTAAATTATAGTTGAGGGTGTTCACTTCAGAAAGTAGTGTTGATGTTGAATTCAGAAGAGTGACACATAAGGCCAACGTTAAACTTCAACTCCAGGGCAGAATTGTTTCATTTTCTTTTTTTTTCTTTTTTTTTTTTAGTTCTTCATATTTACTAACCAGTTAACATGTATCAGGTCGGCATAAATACATTTCAATTTGAAACTTGGACAATTGATGAATTTTGTTTGCTGATAACAGATGCAGCTCAAATAAAGTCAATTTAGGTGACAAAATGCATCAAACATCCAAATAACTGCAAAACATATACATTTAAAATTGATATTTGCATAATAAAAAAGGAGCTGGTAAACACAGTGTAAAATTAGTTTTCACACAACCACTTGTCTAAGATTCCTTAGGTTCACTGCCCATTAATTAAAATTGAACTTTAGATGTTAAATACTCTTAAGTAAAAGATTTATTGATTATCGATGCTACTATTTTTTTTTTTTTTTTTTTGTGTGTGTAGAGTTTTTCTACAGACATCAATAATAGATCTTCCCTCAATCCATAGCTCTGTGGAGGACAGATAGTTTGTCTCAACTTATAAAACAATCAATACTTTCTGACGGCGAAGTATTTGTAGGGAACACAGAGATTCACAGCTCACTCCATGTCTCACTCTTGGCTAAGCCAAGAACGACACAGGCCATGACGACAAATCCTCTCTCTGGAGAGCCTCTGTGTTCAAGCATCTCGCTGCCAAAAACAGCCTCCTGATAGGGCTCATCATTTTATCTGTAAAAAGTCAACCCTCAGTTTTCCTCTGGGTGGACTGAGAAGAACAATGCAGGCTACATCCCAATGAGAGAGATGCCGACTCCACCAGCTGCTGAAGCTAAAGATGCCGGACAAACCCGAGCCAGCTGAGCGTGGTTGTGTTGGGGGAGGCAGACAAAAGCATAAATCAATCTCTCATGACGACCTCTAACAGAAAGATCCAAATGGTGAAACAAAACCAGGCAAGAAACAGACATCGGAGGACTGAAGCAGGAAAGTGAGCGAGATAAGAAGGTTGGACAAGACGCGGGTTGAAAGAATAATGGCCTGAAATCATGTGAACTGCATGAAATGTTGAGACAAAAGGAAAATTAAGAAAAAGAAACACAAACATGAAACAAAAAAAAAGGAACAATACAAATGTCAACAAAAATAAAAGAAGACACAAAATATTTGTTTTGTAACAGGTTTCCACAAATACAGTGAGACGGTTAAGACAACATGCCTGATAGCAAGACTTAAAACATGGAAAGAGATGAGCTGTTGTCGTATTTTTTTGAGGGGCCTGTACCATACAAAAGACAATCAATCATGACTATAACTTTTGTTGTTGCTTGAATCCTCTGATCTTACCTGGAGCAACGAGAGGAATCTTGATGGCCTGAGATAATTTCAGAAGTGTCAGAAAAGCGTTGTGGGTTCCTACACACCGTGTGCTAATCTTATGAATTTTCCTTTATTTTATTCATGTATTCAGAGTTTATTTGGCCGGGGTAGCGCATATTAATGAACAAGCCATCGCTTCATGAGTTTACTGTAAATATGCCGGATTTGGCACAAGGCTAATTTCCATCCGTTGTCCCTCATAAAACCATGCAAGGTTACAAACATATCAAAACAATGAAAACTTTTAAAAACAATATGGTAAAACAAAGACAAAGATGATCAAATCATTATTCCTAAAACCTACCATAAAGTGTGAATATTAAAGTGCTTACTCAGTAGACATTTAAAAAATATATATATTTTCAAGTGCATGATTGTCCTATTGATCACACGTTTGGTTGATAATCAGTCATATCTTGTGCAGTTTTTTTTTTTTTTTTTATAAACGACAATTTGGAGCTTTCTTGGATGAATGGAGATATAGTACTTCAGTTGCTGCAACCTTTAACAGATAAGGCATTCTGGGCAAAAGAGGACTTTCGAAATTTAGTTTCACAATCACCCCTGGTGGTTGACGTGATATTAGTACGACTATGGCTTTGTGTATTAGGCTGGTACTTTTCAACAATAAAATAAAATAAAACTCTCATTTATATTTCTTTAAAATTGCACCATGATGTGATGACTGTGGCTTTTTGACACCTTGATGGCATTTTCATAGAGCTGTTCAATAAGTTTTAGAGCAGTGACATTAGCAAACGGCGATGTTGTGAAGCATTTCTCGATGTGAGAAAGGATCACGCAGTGGCGGTAAGATTTAATGGCTGCAGCAGTAATGAAGGGCTGCTAAAATGCAACATTTTGTACCTGTTGCATGTCGTGCACTTCTCAAAGTACGACATTAAGCTCTGCAGCATAATTTCAACCTTGATTGAACAGGAGGAGAGAACAATAACGTTTGTCGTCTTGCGCAACATTACGATATGCTGCCAGCGCATTAAAGGAATAAGTCAATGAAGTTAACCAGGAATCAAGCTTTATTTTATAATTAATTTTTTTATGCTCAGGGAAGAAAGCTCGGTATAGAAATAGACACAGTCAGCAAGTCTTAGGTCATTAAATGTTCCATGGTGCAGTGGAGTGGGAAGGATTGAATTTCAGACAATGTACAGAGCTTATGCTATCTATGGACGCACAGCCACAACTTCTATTTACCGTACATTAGATCACAATTGTTTAGACCATGAGACAATATCATTGATATGGACGGGCGGAAATCACACACTGTACTGTAAGACCTGTACTACACCTCACAGAGCGACTGCTGCTAACTCCTTCTTACAAAGCGTACAAATGCAGTATAAAATATTCCACAATGTGACACTCGTTCAACATCTATGTATTTTATAAATTCCCAGATGAGTAAATTGGCAGGTCATTCACAGTCTACTCTATCACCCATCTTTTTCCCTGTGTATAAATGCCACTAGATCACGACTCTGTTCTTGGTTAGTTTCATTTATCTCTCTTCTGAAACCCCCGGTGGCATAGATTCAGGGGAGTTTGACATCATGTACTCAAACTTACTGCCACACCAAAGTTTTTTTTTTTTTTTTTTTTTATTTTAGTTGCCAGAGCCTCTGCGGTGTCCAGTCAAAACTGGTATAACACATTGTGTTTACTATAAATCCACCAATGAGGGTTGTAAGAAGAATTATCTGCGGCTTTATTGAGGATCCTTGTGGTTTAATGTTTCTGAGAGCCCGTCTAACCTCACTCCCACACCTGAAAGAATAATTTCCACATTAACAAAAACAAATAAAAGGATGTGTGATTATCCTCTCAGCCCTCGCCGTACTGAAGCTATCCGCTTTAATGAGTCCCTGAAACCTACAAGAGCAATAATAATCATTATTAGCCCCAGAGTATGTTTCCTACAGATAGAAACAGCTTAAAAGGGCTTCACAGAATAAAAATAGACGTTGGGTTGTGCGTGACTAAAAATGTGTTTATTTCTCTTAAGTATAATCAGATAGCTGGAATCAGTAAGCAACAAACTGCTTTACTTTTTATACGTAAAAAGCCAATGGCGTTTAATGTTTTTAAAATTTATAAAATGAAAATCAGTCCTAATTAAAAGCAGACACTTAAGATATGCTTTAAATGTGACAGCTATGACAGTTCTCTTCAAACAAATAATGAAATACTAAAGTCTCTGAGACCATGTTCAGAATCTTTCAAGGTTGAGCGTCACAGGAGAATCAAGGCGACGTCCGTCCAAAAGAGCAGTGGTCCAGCGGGAGCTGAGCCTCAAGGTGAGGCTGTGGGCGCTGAACAAAATAATGAGAAGGTGGACAGGAAGCTTGCTGCTGAAATTAGTTTTGCTTTGCTGGAGCCCGAGGGCCAACATGAGGAGCTGAGGTATCTGGGGAACTTCTGCCTCTAGAAGTTAAATTAAGCAAAGTAAAGTTATGGAAATTAACCCAAATTTTATATATATTAGGAAGGCTGTGGTTTTTTTTATTATTCTTATATTGACCTTCCAATATCAAAATCGGAATAAATGAAAACAAAACAATCAAATTAAAGAGTAAATGTTCTCACAAGTGCTACTCAGCATGGGAGCACACACACACACACACATTATCTGTAGAGGTATCAGGATTACTCCCTCCGGCCTCATTATATTACCATTATCATCTCTAAGCGGATGTCACTTTAGGATCACTGCTTCGTGGTTAAGTGGTGCCTATGAGTTTGCATAAGTGTCCTTCAGTCTGTGTCTGGGTGTGTGCGTTAAGGTGTCGTGTGTAATTACACTGAATGAAAACAACGCAGCAGCAGCTGATTAGCTCGCAGCTCCCAGTCTGCCATCCTGATCGGGCCCCTGAGTAGTGCCTACCATCCATAATGAGGAACAACATCAAGGACAACCTACCTTCACCTTGACCAATTCTTCTGCATAATTCATTGACCCTTATTTATTGAGCAATTGTAATATTGTTTATGAGCAAACACGCTCTGAAAAGGTGGAATAAAGCTGCACTGTTGTAATACTGAGGCTCCCGTGGCAAAGGCGGGTCATCGTGAGAGAATTGAAATGACAGATTATTAGCTACAAAGGCTCTGCAGCACAGTTGCTGAGCAGGATGCAAATAAAATGCTGGTCGAGTGGATTCAGCTTCATTGTTTTCTTTGAATTTATCATGTGGGAAACAAACAGCAGAATATGCTTTTTTGTTAATTGTGCTGAATGGGATCCACAATTATTCTTGGCTGGTGTCAGATTTTTAAGATTTACTGGGAGACAATAACAACAACAACTTTACCGTCTGACTGGAAGAAACTATGAGAAGCCACATCCAGGTTACGTTGCCTGTTCTCTGTGTGTAGGTTATCTCCTGGTGCTCCTGGTGCTCCAGCTTTATGAGTCCCTCATTCTCATTTATGTGAGTTTGTGTGTGCTTGTGTGTAGTTGTCTGTCCTTTTGTTTTTGTCCTGAGATCTCCAAAGTGTACCCTGTCTTCCCCCATTATCAACTGGGCCTGGCTTCAGTGGTCTGCGAACTTAAATTGGATTATATTCTTAGCTGTGTGGGTTTCTGCTGCAGTTTCATAGTTTGACATTTTGTGCATTTACAGACAGTCCCCTGAAGACTCAATTTTATATTTTATGAATATGCTCATTTATGTAACTTCAGATATACTTAGATAGATATACTTTTGTTAGTAATAGTGGCGAACTATGCAATGAAAGCGTATCTTACGTGCATAGTAGTGTTAGATTTAGACTAAAATCATAAAGGAACTGTAGTCCAGGTACAGTAATGTGCAGATGAGATTATTCAATTTTCATAGTTAAGATTTATTGGACAAAGGATGTTGTCAATGGAGCTGACGGGCAGGAAGAGAGGAAGAAGTCTTCAGAGATTGATGGATGTAGTGAAGGAGGAGGTGGAGACAGTTGGTGTAAAAGTAGAGGAGGCAGGAGATAAGGTGAGATGGATGAAGATTATCTACTCCGGAAGGAAGCGGCTGTGAGAAGAAGAAGAAGAAGAAGAAGAAGAAAAAGAAGAAGAAGAAGAAGAAGAAGAAGAAGAAGAAGAAGAAGAAGAAGAAGAAGAAGAAGAAGAAGAAGAAGAAGAAGAAGAAGAAGAAGAAGAAGAAGAAGAAGAAGAAGAAGAAGGAGAAGAAGGAGACTTTGTATTTGAACCCGCGACATTCTTGCTGTGAGGCGAGAGAGCTAAACACTGCTCCACCGTGTGGCCCAGATGTAATCTAAT
>OMNM01035033.1:0-18829 GCA_900302745.1 Parablennius parvicornis | reverse complement strand
GAGGAAAAATTAGCCAGCGGAAGCCCCGGGCTCTGGTGACAGTGCTAGCCGCCAAAGCTGCACCGAGAAGCCGGCTACAAAAGCAGGCCGCGTCCCTCTTCCCGGGATTAGCGGGGGTCTGACGGGATCGGTTTACGCCTCGGAGGGAAACAGGCGGTAGACGGAGGGTTTAGAGGAAATTGTGTCGTCCGGCTGGTTTCGCTGGACCCCCGGACTGTCTGCAAAGCGCGAAAGTGAATTATTTCCCTATTTATGTACGTTGCTATCGTTAGCCTCCGAGCATTCCTCCGACCTGCCGTCGCTTTTTCACACACAAACAAGGGGGCGCTGTTACTGACATCTCGCGAGACCCCAAGCGACGCGGCGAATTCAAAATTACGTGATGTCGAGAATCTTCACGATACTTCTGTGAAAGGACACACGTGCCTTGCTCGAGTAAAGACAGTGTAAGATACCCGTGTAATGATCAAGAAGCACAAGCACAAGAATTTTCTTACACAAGATTATTTTTCTTTACATCAACTATGTGTCATATTTAGGTTATGATATTCTGATGTTTAGTGTATTTATATATACACACACACACACACACATAAGTGCTGTGCGAAAGATAACGTGCGAATTCAATTAATTGATTTGAAATGTGTAACTCGTTCAAAAAAATTCAACGTAATTAATAGTTTTGTTTGCTTATGGGGCTTTTTTTTTTAATACAAAGCAGCATATTACTGAGTGGAATAATATCAAGGCAGAAAGTTTAACTTTAAATAGTTACCTGACGGCTGATTGAGAAAGTGAAAGTCATTAGCACACATTGTAATGCCGAATTTAACGACCACAGAAGTAATTCTGCAGCAAAATAGCAGGCTGCAATGTTGGCTGACCAGAAGCCACTAAACTGCTGAAGCTGCATGGAGGAAATACTTGCGGGTAAAATATTAATTTCTCCTCTTTCTCTCCTTCCCTGGCTCTCCTGTATACTGGGTGTGTGTGTGCGCGCGAGAGATCTTTTTTGATGGACCTGCAGTCTGAGAAAAGGCTTTCTTCCTGGGAGACAATATTGTGATGGGACGATGGGACACAGAAATAATTAATTATGACAATTTCCACATAGTGACCAACAATAGTGATTTCTGAAAATTCATAGCAACATTAAACACAATCATCGTGCAGCAGCGTTTTACTTACGTTTCATTAAACTCCCCTTAATCTCAGTACTGGAATTTTGCTGTTGTGTTCTGATTTTTTGCTATTGCGTTATTGCTTTTTTGTTGTTTTCTGACTTTTTGCTGTTGTGTTGTGCTGTTGCCCCTCCTGAGCCACCGTACCATTCTTTTTCTCACACTGCTTACATTATTAATATAAACACTTGAACTTAGTAGTTTTGGTAAATGAATTAAATGCAGAGTTACTCATACTTCATAAGAAAAAAAAAGTTACACCTTATCATCAAGAGGGGTTTGTGACATGAATAAAAAAGAGGAAGCTGCAGAGGAGAGAGCCTTAGTGCTTGGATATCAGTGTGTTTGCATCATAAAGGAATGTGTTTGTGTTGATGTGGATTTGCAATGGTGGATTATTACGTTAACAAAAAAGTCACATTTTCATCATATCATTTTAATAACCTCTATCTATCTATCTATCTATCTATCTATCTATCTATCTATCTATCTATCTAGCTTTAGATTCCTTGAAACGTTTATGCTTTTCTTGGAGTTGATGGATTTCCTCTTGATAAAATGTTTTACATTTGGCTATTTCTCCTTTTTTATAGGATCAAATCCTTCATTTTGTAAATCTGACTCCAGGCCCTCTAGTACTGCTCATGCTCTTTGTGCTTCGGTTCTCTCGATTGAGTCCACAGAGGTATCTGCTTGAAGACTTTTCTCAGTCTTCCCAATGTGTTGCTCTAGAGTGGGATTATCACTCTCTGGAGCAACACATTTCACGGGTTCACCCATCGAATCAGATGAGCTCTGGTTTTCAATTGCAGCTCATTGCTCCATCATTTTCTCCTGGAGTCTGGAGGATTTTGTCCTTGCCCACTGGCGCCAATGGTCTCCCCCAAAAATCTTTTTGTAAATATGAGTACAAGTCTTGGAGCAGCGTCTCAAATGTATCCTCTTCAATTATCGAGGCAGCTCTCTTTGCTTCGGTCCCGTTGACTGTCATTCTGAAGGAGGAAAAATCCTGATGAAACTTCATCAATAGCATTGGCAGAAACTGGATGTACTACTCTTTTCTTATTATTTCATGATCATACTTGTTAGGGTAATTTTTATTAATAATAATAATCAGTAAACAAAAATTAATTATTAGACTGCCTCCTTGTCTTTTCATTGTTTAATAAGAATCACAATGTAAGTAAACTGCTAACTAAAAAAGATCATTAGATACAAATAAAAACCTCATGAAAGGAAGTTAAAGTGACACGTCTGTCATTTGTGATGTAGCTCTCATGTACAAATGTGCACCTCACATGTGAGTAATTCTTCTTTTTAGATTTAAAAGTGTCTCATGCCACTGACTGTTTTTGTCAGGTTAAAAATACGGAGCCGTTCAGTCAGTGATGGTTATTCTTAGTGTGTCTCTGAGCAGGACTGTGAGTCAGGGTGGTTCCCCTCTTTGTTTGTCACACACGGTCCTTAGAAAAGGGTGGAGTTGTTCTACATTCTGTCTCATGAAATTATGACTTGTCTTTATCAGGATTATGAAGAATTAAGAAATATTTTTATTTGCTTTTAATTGCCAGAGAGCATTAGGGTGACAGTCAAGTTGTGGTGTGAGCACAAAGTAAAATATATTTTGCAGGAAATAAACACAGTTAGGCCTCATTAACAATATTTTGAGTGAAAATGCATCATATTTACTTCTTTGTGTCAGTAAAAGTTTGCGTTTACAAATAAATGAAAGAAACGCTGAAAACAATGTAGTTTTCATGTCAGAGCACAAGTGGGTGCTGTGGGTTGTTTCTGTAATAAAACCACATGCACGTGTCTGCAGAGAGCAATTCACTATGAACTTTAACAATGGGAGTGCGCGTGCATTTGAATGGACAGATGAGGTTGATTGCTATTCCGAGTGACTCTCATATAAACCTGCAGAGTCCCAGGAGAATCTGGACTGGGAGTCTTGGCACTCTGGAGGAACCATTGTTATTAATATCCATCTACTCATGCGTGTGCAGAACAACTATTTACTAATGCCCAAGATGCTAAGATTCATTCAAGCCTCTATCTATACTTCAGTCAAAATAAGCTCTTTGACAGGTACCAGATACTTTAAGGCTGCACAGTCATGATGGAGCAGTGGTTAGCGCTTTCGCCTCACAGTGAGAAAGTCATGGTTCAAATACAGCATACTTCTGTGTGGAGTTTGCATGTTTTCCTGTGTGTGTGCATGTGGGTTTCCTCCAGGTACCCAAGTTTCTCCCCACAGTCCATAAACATGCATGTGAGGTCAAATGCTGACACTGAAAGCGAGTGTGTGTGGTTGCACTGTGATGGACTGTTGATCCAGGGTGTATTCTGCCCTCGCCCACAGTACGCTGAGATCAGCTCCAGTGACCCTGAACAGGATAAGCGTTGAAGATGTATGGACAGATTGTTTTTGTGACTTATCTGATATTTGAATGTGGCTTAAGGGGGTACTCTTCAGCCATCATCAATAATACAAAGCGTCTTCCTCCCACTAACTGATGTAACTTCAATTTTAGTTCGTATTCTATTTCCCAATCATGGACTGCACGTCAACCATATTGTTAGGCAACGCAAATTCTGCTGCTGCAATTATTACAGTCACAACAACATGAACTGCTGGGCGGCCCAAAGTCTTCTCCAACATAATAAATACACAACTGAGATAATCCTTTTTGGTCCATCAAATCACATCTCCCCCTTAGAGGAATTCATTTAGTCTCCAATTCACAAATATAATATATCAGTGAGGAATCTTGATATGTTATGTGAGTCAAGCCTTTCCTTCCATCTAGCTTCATATATAAAGAAACATTTATATATTAGCCAATTGTAACCTCGCTGGTGTAAATAACTGATTCTCCTTGGTCCAGAACTCAGCAGCTTGGCTCCTTGCAGGTTTGAACAGACGTCATCAAGTCGAGCTTCTCTGCATCTGCTTCCTGTTCATTTTAGAAACCGATTTTAAAATGTTATGTATAACTTTTAAAACACGCCTGGGCATCCATCTACATCACCGAGACGCTGACCCTACATGAGCCATTGTGCAGCCTTAGATCCTCGGACAGGACAATTCTGACTGTCGCAAAGTTTAGGCCAAAAACCAGAGTGACCTTTTCCATCAGAACCTCTATCTGTGAAGATGATGCTACATCTTAATTCAAATAGCTCATAAAAACCCACTTTTAAAGATTTATTTTTAACTGACAGACTCTTTGAAATCCCCACCGCACCCATCCTGATATAATGAATGAAATTCTATTTGTCATTTTTCTCGGTTAATGCTCATTGTAAACGTTGTCAAGCGCTGTTTCTAGGAGGTGCTCTATAAATAAAGTTGCTAAAGATGAAGATGAGCTGAACTCAGTGAGTGAATCAGGTATTAGACCGACACAGTGCTGACGGCTCAGCGGATGTGTCACAAAAACACATCAATAATGCAGCTTTTTGACCATTACCATGACATGAGACACCGATTGAGACTTTCTCAAGTAACTTATTTCTCAATTCCAGTAACCAGTGACGTTACTCCATTATTAATTTTTCTTAAAAATAGCTGTCACAACACTGCTTTCAACAGTGGGCGTAGATTTACATCAGATAAGGTAAACATGAGGTGGAAAGAGCATATTCTTTAAACGTGAAAGATTTTTCAAGCACGAAGCGACATTATGATGTATCATCACCACTCTGAGCGTGTAATTTGATTCTTTCCATATCCTAACAAAATAATATTTTTTTCATAATTTACAAAGAAACTAGAAATGTGAATGTCTTTGTCTATATCTGGATCATCTGTGAGCTTTTTGTCATATTCATGCATGAGCTGTGTGGTTTTGTGTGACATTCATTGCGCATAATTCAATGTTGTTATCTCACAGTCGGACAGATCTTCCTATGAATGATGTAACGGACCAGGTCAGTTTGCATGTGAGCAACAGTGTGAGACAGTATTCACAGAAAATGATAAGCTCCATCCATCAAAACAGCCCTGAACATATATGGTCATGATCCGTCACCTTCTGATGGTGTGTGAGTCTTTGTCCACTGATGCATGATTGTTTCCATTCTGGAAACGCTACATAACAAGAAGAGTTCCTCTTTTTTTTTTTTTTTTTCTTGTCAGGGTTTCAGGATAAAAAGCTCGTCTCACCGTGGTTCATTCAGAATTTCAGCCTTGCAGCTTGTGATTGAACACTGAAGCCGTTTGCAGCTGAAACACAAACGTGAAGAAGATGCTGTCTGTCACACGCTGGATTTTCCTGCTCAGCCTGGCTGTTGTGATGCTGCTTTCAATCTCAGAAGGTAAATCTCAAGTCATTATTGAATGCTGTCTTTTGTTTTATGTAAAATATGTGCATTTTCTGTCCATTTTAATTTAAATTTTCTGTGCATCTAAATTCAACCCAAAAAAATTTCCTAGATTTAGTTTTTACAGTTTCAAATTTGCTTTACATAACAAAAACATTCAACCTAACAAGGTAGAATAAGTAATATTGTCTGCACTTTTTTCTTTTTAGAATAAAAAGGACTTTTTATAATGTCAGTCAAAGGTCATGACATAATCTATTGCCTCAAGATAAAATCCTGCATTAAAATTTTGCCCCACAAGATGGAGTAATTTCACAAGTAACTGAAATCACAGCATTTGCAGATAGAGTTTTCAACCAAAATAGTCAAGAGAAAAGACTTTTGTAGGCTTTCAAAATACATAATTGTCCAGACTTGTGCCATTTGAATCAGAAATGTGCATTTTGTTGTGCCTTACAGTTGCAATAAGTAAAAATGTTAGTAAAAAAGTCATTGTCCCTCAAATTTGGACTTTTTCAGTTCCATTGAGATCTCACTCTGTATGGTACTTCCTAGTTCCTTCCTATGCAGCCCAGAGACTCATCCAGCTCTGGCACATCCAATCTTGTAATACCGCTTAATGGCACATGGTGGTGTATTGAGTAATTTCTCAAGTATCCATTAACATCAATTAAATAACAGGCAGACAATCAGAGTCACAATAAGACAATGTCTAAAGTCTCTATGAGGAGTAGTTTGATGTCATCATTCGGTATGTGTTGCAGTATTAACACTTGATGGGCAACACTACACTGCAAATTAAAGAAAAATGTCTAATTTTTTGCTGTATAATGACATATTTTCTTTCCTCTTTCTCCCTTTGTGTGTGTGATGGCCTGACGGTGCAGCAGAGTCGTACGTCCCATACGTAGGCTTGCCCTGCTGTCGCAGCGTCAGCCTTAGGAAAATAGTGCGAGTCAAAGAGTGCTACGAACAGAAGCCGCGCAAAGGCTGCAACCACCACGCCTTCCTGTGAGTTGCAATCACACAAACATGGCAGTGTGTTATTCTCTAAACTCTTCTGCTCTAAATTAATATTCTATCTTTATGACATAATGTGAATGTCTATTAACTTCATCTACTGGATATGTTACTGATTATTATTCAGTTGTAATTAAATAAATCACTGAAAGAGTTGAATACCTCTTCATAACTTCTCTAAAAGCAAAATAAAAAACTGTGTTTTTGCTAATGTGGCCATATTTTTTCTGAATAAAGAGGACCTGTGGCCCAGCTTCAAATGATACTCCAAGTACACTTAAGTGACCTACAACAAAGTAACGTAATATTTTTTGAAAGCATGCAGACAATCTAAAAACATGCGTAAACCCTGTTATATGGCAATAACTAAGATAACTGAAAATATATACTGAATTTCAGGTTTTGTTGAAGAAAATTTAATGGATTAAGTTTGGATTTAGTCTGGAAAACTATACATAAATGTTATTTATATGGAACAAAATGTAAAACTGATAATAAATTACACACTTTACTTATGGTTTAAAAAAAACTCAACAAAAGCTATGATTCTTAAAGTATTCAAAAAAGTTTTCAGAATCAAGTTTTCTCTTCCTAATCAACGCTAGGTGCTTGTGTATAGATAAAAAAAAAAAGTTTGTTCTCATTGGCAAAGTGATGTATTCTGTATTTATTATAAACTTGCACTACACTAAAAGGCTGGAACACACCACTTACAGTTACCAGGCCCACAAAGGGTTATACTTCTGATGAGAAATAATGGAATATGGAAATTGTTAAAGATATATTTGAAACAAAGCTGGACGACCCAGACGGGACATGAAAAGAGGACGTGTCTGGGCAAAAGAGGATGTTTGATCATTCTACTTTATGGTGACGCGTCACTCTGTGTGCAGCCATCTTGAAAACAAACCCTGGATCAGGTGTCTGCAGCCATTATGACCCAAAGAGCCATTTTGTGACTTTCCACCATGTCAAGTTTAACTGGAGCCGCAAAACACATTTAACCTTTAAAATGAGGTTGACACAGATTCTAAAGTTTCAAGCAGTTTTGAAATATGTACAAAAAGTGTATGTTTTGTTGCATTTAATAAGTTTCATTTATAATTCAGGATGATGAACATTTCATTTCACCTGATTTTGTACATGATTTTAGCCGTTTCATTCCTCTTTTTCAGCATTCTTTCGTAGACATTTTTGACATTTTAGCTGTTTTAACTGTTTTTTAAGCTATTTTCAGTGCCCCACCCACTCGTTTTTGTTTCCGTTTTGTGATCCATTTTATCAGTTTTTCGATTTTTTTGTTATTTTATTTTTTTCCCAATTCTAATCTCTTTTTAGCAAAGATGTTGAGAGTCCTTTTCAAAATGCTACTGCATCCTACAAATGCACGAACAGGCATTAGAAATTTCAAGTATGATGCATTTCTAGTGTGGCGCTTGTTTGATTAAAAGGGGAACTAAACCGTGTTGTGCTTTCAGGGTTACCAGCAGACAGGGTAGACAGTGGTGCATCGATCCGACCGCCAAGTGGCTCCATGACAAAATTGAGAAGGTAAGGGTTGAGAAACGTCAAACAAAGGATGGCTATATGGTTTACACTCAACATATATATCTATAAATTATTGTATGATTGAAGTACCATTAAAAAAAAAAAATCACTGAATATTATTTATAAGTTATTACATCATCTGCTTTCTTTACATTTAGAATGACCTAAATTACTACATTATGGGCAGTTATTCAGTTATTGCCTGGTAATATTTCCCTGATCACTTGAAGCTTTGTGCTTCATAATTCAAATCCAGCAAAGATTCAAGATTCAAGGAGCTTTATTGTCATTTTAACACACATGTAGACATGAGGTAAAAACAAAATTGGTCACTCATTGGTCACTCTGGTCCTGGTGCAAGCCAAAGGAAGTCTTGACTCCGGGAGCATGAGGACCCACTGCACTGCATATGGTTGCTGTTTACTTCTTTTCCTCAACATTTCACATGGAATCTGCTTCTATATTTATCTGGCTGCTCCAGTCACACACTGAATGACAGATTCACAGCTGACCAACCAGAACACATGATTCAACATGTTAAGATCCAGTGGATTTCACAAAGTATTCAGATCAGCTATGTGTTAATTAACCACTTTCAGTGAGCTTAATTCATTCAGAGATAATCACATTATTGTATATAAGTGAGGATAATGTTTAAATAATGTTGCATTCAACATTTTAGGAAGGATTAACACAGCTGGCCATACTCTAAAAGCATCAAGTATGGGTTTCTCAATCTATGTGTATTGCCATAATTTCACTAAATGTGTGTTTTGTTTTTTATTTTAAGTGCTACATAAATTGAAATTATCCATGGAAACGGAGAAAACAGAGCTATTATCATTATGGTGATGGGAGAAAAGTATTTTAAAGTTACATGAAGAAAATCAACTGTTTTATTTCAGTCTTGATAAAACAATATCCTGTGTGTTTCCTGTTCTGATGTTAAAATGCCTCTCCTCTGTTCACAGGGTCTGTTGGACTGTCCACCTGATCTGTCTTTAACAAACCACATCCCCACAGAGGACACCACCATACGCAGCCACTGAAGATGCTTTCTGCTGAATTTTTATTTATTATTTATTACAGAAATACATATATTTAAAATGTGAGCTATTTTTTTTACTTTTTTTTTTTTTTTTTTTTTTACTATTTCCGTGGCATTATTTTCATTTACTTTTGTTTTTGACAAATTACAGTTAGATAAGATACTTTTTTGACTTAAATTTGAAAATAAATCAAGTTTATTGGATTAAAGATTGGGTGGAGTCTTATGTATAAAATGAATGGGAATGGATGGATGGATGGATGGGCGACAGGCTGATGGATGGATGGATGGATGGATGGATGGATGGATGGATGGATGGATGGATGGATGAATTGACGGATGGAAACATGATTATCTACCTAACTGTGTCCCAAATGCATGTTTGTAACAATGTAGTCTGCCTAAGAGGATAATTATTTATAACATAATAGGAGTAAATTATATAAAGATACATTTCTTTTCAAATCCTTCAAATATAACTGAACAACCTCAGTTTCAAATTATTCCCAAGTATTGGAGTTACTCAGTCCAAAGACTGATTCACTCATTAGGTTCAGATGAAGTTACATCAGTGGGAGGATGATGCTCTAATCCGGATGTTAATATAATTTTTTATTCAGGTACTTTTTTAAAAAAAAAAAAACAATACTATTACTTGTAATAGAATTCAGTTTACATTTACAATTTATAAGTAGCTACACTTCTGTGATAAGGTGGATTGTTTTACTATGATGAGTCCCTCCATGTCATTTATTGACTTTTCCCAAATCACACATCTCTTCTGTGTATTTCAATTGATATTTAAATCCTGTTGATTTCCTGATCCATATTAACTTTTATCTTCCAAAACTACTGTGCACAGTGTAATTAATAAACACTGGTTGTCATGTTTGGCAATTAAAAGCAGTAAAAAAGTAACTGAGAAAAGCATTTTGTAATTGTATTGGACAACAGCACTTTTACTTGTAATTGAATATAGTTTAAGTTTAAATCTCTGCACTTGTTCCACCTCTGGCAATCGTTTGCTAACACACTGGTGTTACAGTGACATGTTAACTCATAACTTCATCACCATGATGTCTGATTTTCAGCAGTTTTGTGATCTATTAAATCTATGGGCTTTGACTTTGAGTTAACTGTGACTTTCTAACGGTTCTTTATGACGACTGTTACTTCATAACTACAGATAAGATCGTGATAAGTGACCACCTTTGGGTTCCTCTTTCATCGTGACACTGCAGTGCTTTGGCACTCAATTGCACTTATTACACAACGGAAAGCATTGTGATCGTCTCAAACAGCTTCGATCCAGAGTTTGAAGATGAGGATGAATCTCGCTGGTCGGATCTTCCGCCTAACTCTGGTTGTTTTGGCGTTTTTATCTGGATCAGAAGGTAAAGTGCATATAATCTACTTAAGTGTTTTTTCATGGCATGAGTCATTGTGAATAATTTTAAACAATAATAAAGACTTGATGTAAAACTGCTATTTACCCTGCTAACAATGGTTTATAGAATGGAAATTCTTTATATTAAGTCAAAATAAAACTAGTAATACATCATAAAACATGTAATTTGATCTTTCATCTCCTACTGAGGTCAGGTGCAGATTGCTTCTCGCTTGAAATTAAAATGCAAAACTCAGAAAAAATGAAGGGAATAACCTCACGTGGCTGTGTGGCTCCTGCAGCCTTTTTACATATCTCTAGGGCTTGCTGCACTGGGACGACCAATATAGGACATCGTCACATCACCAGCTGCTATGAACAGACGAAACAATCCGGCTGCAAGGTGCACGCTTATGTGTAAGTGCAGAAGGCTTTAAAAAACAAAAACAAACATTGTTTGGTTCTCGGGTATTTGGTAGAAAACCTAATTTATGTTCTTGAACGAGTTGAATCAGTCACATGACTTTGAAAGTGCCTCTTTGTTTGAATCACTTTTCCAAATGTTTTCTAGTGTCAAAACAAAGGAGCATGACGATCTGATGTGTCTCAAGCCGAATGAAGAGCTCAAAAAAGTCCTGAAAAAGGTGATATGCAGCTCATTTTGCGCAGTTTGGAAAACATTTAGATAGCAATAGTTGTGTAGTAAAGCTATCGGTGCCTATCTATTGGTAGATTTGATCTATGATATACTGAATATCCATCTAGCATTCTATCTGTCAGCTTCTTCCATCAGTCATCAATCTATCTTTTGACATCTAGTTTGCATATATTTTTTATGATAACTTGATCAACATGCTGTGCAAGGAAATTGTTACTTAGACCTTTAAAATAGAGTGTCGCCAGAAGAAATAAAGTCATTTGGGAGAAGAACAATGGTAATGGGCGTAAATGAGTCAAAAAAATAACTACTCCTGTTTCTGTCTGTGTTTAATCACTCAGCTTCATCAACGTTCAGACGGAAAAAACAGCACAGCTGTTCTACATCATATTCATAGTGTTTCAGAATCTAACTACTGATCTACTTTTCTTTTTCTAATTCACAGAGGAATATCCCGTGTAAACCTATGACCACCCCGATGAAGTTCAGACTGCTGTTCCTGCTTGAAGACAAAGCTAAATAAAGGAAATAAATGCATCTGCTGATAAACCACATTTTTATGCAACATATTGTTGAGACTTCCTGCTCCACTTCATTACTTTTTTTTCCTTCATTCTGTGAATATACTCATATTAAATTTGTATGAAATGCAACAGTGGTTCCCAACCTTGGGCCTGGGGCCTTTTAAGAGGGTGCCGCAGTGATAACAACAGGCTCAGGCACTCGTTAAAATTAGATTCACACACGCTGAAGAAACCCAAAATAATCCATACAAGGGGCCTGATTTAATAAGCGCTTGCGTATGCAAAATTTTGTGAATTATGTGGGTTATTCACAAAACAAAACACAATAGGATCAAAACATAAAATAAGCTGCATAAAAGTGGATATTAATCCTCCCTACGAATCAGATGCTTGGATTGCTTTTGATTTTGTGGTTTAAAAACTCTCTACAATGTGTCCTTTATTGCACGCTCATGCAAATAGATTGTGCTGTGTGGTTTTGCTTCTCTGGTGTTGCAATAAATAAGAAAAGTTGTCAAACTGCAAACTGTCTTTGGGAGTTTTACTGCTTCTATAGTTTGAGACACAAGATGAAACATCCTCATACAGCGAGACGTAGATATACTTCATGTATCATGTTACACAGATATAATTAGTGGCTGTAGCAGTCCCAGGTACGATTCCCTCAGAATACAATAAAACATCTGTGAGGAGGCAGGTGAGTTTCCAACTTTTACAGGCAGTGGAGAAAGAGTGTGACTGCTGATGTTTGGCTTCACTGTGACATTCTGGCAGATCAGATATCTTCAGATAAATTGTTCATAAACTTTCTTAGTGGTGATCTTAGTGTGCTATAAGTTGAAAGGTTTGTGAGAAGCTGGTAAGAAATGTACTATTAATGTAATGTACTATGAAATATACCAGGGAGAAATGTACTATTCACTACACCTCGTCTTGGTAAATCAGAGAGCTGAGAGGGGGTTCACTGCCTTTCTTGGAAGAAATCAGGGAGAGAGGTTTGAAACTAGTGTTTATTTAACTGCATAAAATACTTAACTTAAGCCTTCAGCTTGGCAATAGTAACAGATTCTATGTCAGAAACCTCTACAAGAACTTGATAAAAAATCTTGATTTTACAAACAGGCTGCACGTTTTATTTTCCCCACATGATGGTGAACAAGCCATAAAAAACCCTCGACTCTGATCTTGTTTCCCTCATGCTATATACTACCGTTTTTCTCCTGGTTTCTGTGGTGAGTTTCACTGTTTCTGAGAGCTGAAGCACGACTCAAGCTCTTTTTTTTTTTTTCAATGTTAAAAGACGACAAGGCTCAAGACTTTGGTATTTTATAATGATGTCTAGACCTGAAGGCGGTGAACAAAGCACTTGTGTACATCATGAATCACTTGTATGCTATTTCACATATAGTTGTTGTTTGTTTGTAATTTTACTCAGTTAAAAAAAGGTCAGTTGCAAATTATTTATGTGTCTGAACCTCGTTCACACACGAAGGGCAAGTTTATCTTACACTAACACAGATTCTACTATGTTCTAGTTGTTCTCAGCTTTATGAAGCTGTGAAATATATTTTCTGGAGGGAGACTTTTGTGGATGAGCAACTTTGTTTACTTTGATCACTGCGAGGCACCCAAAAAAACCTTCATCTCCTGTAAATGTATTAGTGAGCCAAACACTTTTAAATACAGATATATTCAACTTAAAGTGAGGTGATGGCCACATTTTGGACCAGATGGTAATTTCAATAACTCCCAATAATTGGCTCTTGAATAATTTGTAAGTAGCCATGATTTAAATTAGAATTTGCATTAAACTAAGTGCCAATGGCAGCATGCACAAATTAAACAGTCTTGACGAATTCCCCTCTATTTATTAATAATAATTCATGTAAAATGTGACTATCCTTGCACATAACCAATCTAAATATGTCACAGTGATTCAACTGAGGATATTTATGTTTTAAAATTCCCGTTCAGTGAATTTTAAAGCTTAAAATAGTCAATATCTCATCTTATCTTATCTTTACTTTGCTTTACTTTGCTTTGCTTTGCTTTGCTTTGCTTAGGATGATGAAGTCCTGCCAAAGTAAATTTTTATTTTGCTTTACTCATTCTGATATTTTTTTTTTTTACTTGTTTGTTTCTTTTCTTTTTTCTTTTTTACATGTTAAAAATAAAAATTAATGCATTTATTCATGAGAATCGGTGCTTTGTCTTTCATGTAGCGGCATCCATTTTTAAGACTGAAGAGTGCAACCAAATTACTACAGTTTTGCTCCTGATGGCCATAAAACACCCTAAAAAAGGGAAACCCTCAATCCTCAAAGCGTAATCTGTAAAATTGCAGACTTCAGCCAAGCAGACAGTTTCCATTCCTTTTTAAAGGATGTAACTTTGATGTGGCTTTTCACAACCCATGACAAACTGTGAGTCCTACTTCTGGATAAGATAAATGTAGTTTCATGTAGTGCTAACACTACGGACTGGATGCAAAAAAAAAAAAAAAAAAATCATTATCAATTCTTAACTCCTTCAAAGTGTGCACAAGTACCTATGGTTTCCACAAAAATCACAGAAATGCTGCAAAACTTGCTTTCTCATCTGATGTTTTGAACTTCACTCATAACTAAACATCTAAGTCTCAAAGTACAATGTGTGAGATTACAAACGGCAACCAAATAAACAGTTTCACACAAAATTGGCCACAAAATACACAAAAAACCTTCAACACTCCATAAATAAACAATTTATCCGTGAGGTCCATTGTGTACCATTTTGTAAGATCTGATGTCTCTTACAGATAAATGAACAAAGTTTGACTTATCCCTACAATAAAAGTGTGTTAGAGAACTTATGGTGGCCACAAAAAGGATTTAAAACAAATCTGTAAAACTTGCATTAGAATAAGTAAAGTTTAGTTATGAAGTGGTGAGAATGTGGACTGTTATCAGATCAATACAGTTTATTTCCTCAAAGTAGCAAGAGAAGATGTGACACTCTTGAAGCACCTGATGTAATTCTAAGAAGCTCTAATGTGACAAAACACAAGAAATCATTAAGATTCACAGACGACTAAACACAAAGCAGTGAACAAATCAAAATGCACCAACAGATTCACTGTGTTGTTCACGATCACAGACTAAAAAGGTAATGAAACACATTTGGTCTCTATTGAATGCTACGTAACGGACAAAACCAGCGCCTGAGATCGGACTGAAATGAGTACTGAGAGGAAGCTGAAATGATCTTTCTGTGTATTCACATTAGTCAACCCGTCAGGAAAAAGAGAGAGAGAGCAGCAGCAAATATGAGAACATTACCACAACGTCAGCCTAATCAAAACATGTGACATAAAACTCAACGTTTATAGAAGCTTATTAAACATAATCTAGATTACAACTTTAAATTATTTGCATTTCAACCAGTTGTATCCTGAATTTACTTTATTTATCAAGTTGACAAAAAAATGGGAAACGAATCCTACAAACCTTATAAAAACAAGACGTCATAAGACGAAGCAGTTAAACATAAAGAAACTGTGAAACACATACAGTCATATAATATTTATATAATAATTCAATAACACTATCTACACAGATGGAGCTTTACATTTAAAATGTTCAATTTATTGGCCCAGGAAATAATGCACTGTGTATCTATAATAAAAGATTGCAAAGTGATGAAGAACTGTATCAGGTATGGTGGAATAAATATAATTAAAGAGAAAAAGAAACAAATGAAATCATCCTTTGTTCTTGGTCTGACACAATCTTGGTTCTTCAGAAGTTAAGGTTGACTAAGATGTCAATGTGTCATATTTCCATGACAGATCATGAACAAGAGGACTAAACATCTTTGAGTGAATCCCATGACATGTGTGAAATCTCTTAAAAACAGAAAGCAGCAACGCTGACCTTGTTTCAAGTTGTCATGTTTAAGCAACATAAAAAAAACAACATATTGAAGAAGAAAATGAAAATTCTAAGCAAAATAAACAGAATATTAGAAAAGACGGAATATAGTTGATTCTACAAATGTATTTTTAAGATTGGATTTATGTCATTTCTTCTATCGGGGGTGTCCATTCGAAATGCTGCAGCGAGAGAACAAGTTTCCAGGTTCAGTAAGGGAGACTAACAGTCTATACTGAGTGAGAGTATTGTTGTGTACTGTATATATAAATACAACTGAACTTACCGTAATTTCCGGACTATAAGCTTTGAACCCTGCTGCCTACATACTGTATGTACTTTTTTTTTCTTTTAAAATTTTGCGAGTGCCGATTATATTCTTTCATATTACATTGTATTTGATTTTAAGGTGTTTTTTTTTTTTTTTTTTTTTTAATAAATGTGCTATGGAAAAGGCTAAGGGTTTATATCGAATCAAGCATCGGGTTACATATTTAACCGAATAAGTACAATTTTGAAACTAAATCTAAATGGCATCCTTTGTGAATCTCGGATGGCTGGAAGCATCGTGGGGTCAATACAAAAGTGTTGGAGCAAGTTGTAGGAGTTACAGATGACTGGGCTTATTTCTTTTTTCACTACAAATGCAAGCCAACCGAGGACCGTCCAGGAAGAGGCTAGATGGGCAGTATTATGTGTCAAAGTGGTAGCATGGATGTATCCACATATACAGTAAATATAATTTCACATGACCTGAAACTGCCATTTCATGACAAAGGAAACATCCAGACACCTGAAGCGCTGTCGAAAGTGTTTGTCCTGACCACACCCAGACATCTCAGTTTAACCTCCAGACAGTGTTTCCTCAGTCGTACTTGTCACAGGCAGTTTTCTTCACCACTTTGTGAGAAAGCCACAATTATTTCAACACATCCTGTGAAAGCATTGATCACGAACATGACATGTCATGTCTGAAATGAAGCCTGTTGCTCTGAATGAATTACTAAGAGAATGAATGCTGACCTCAACAATACTATCTGTGACACAGATGCATGATTAGTTGTGGCACATGACCCAGTCATTCTTTTAAAACACCCCTATTTGACAGTATTAGTTCTCTTTTTCACCACCTACAGCAGATGCTGAGTGGGGCGGCAGGAAGTTTTTGAGAAGTCTGAAGGAAATACTGTCCTTTCTAGTGAGTGGAAACCCTGACATCACATGATGTACTCCGTGTTATGATATTCATAGTTCCTCAAATATTCAGAACAAATGAATACATTACAGCAAATGGAAGTCAAATAACATGAAATAATTAAAACGATGGCAGAACTCCAGGAATAAAGAGCAGCAGACATACAGCAGGTGACAACTATTAGGGTTTTATGCCGCTTTTTTTTCTAGGGTCAGTTTCTGTTGCTCCATCCTGTCTGGTTTCCCCCATCAACCAACTTCAAATGCGAGTACTCGGTGGAGAAGAAATTGTGGAGACTCTTTATCCTTATGTGAAAATGTAGCTACACTTTTAGTAGAACAAACCTGAACTGATAAAATGGGTTTTCCATAAGATCACTGACCATGCGATGACAACATTTTTCTCGGTCACCTCAGAGTGAAGGATCATTTATGCCCACTCAGATTATTGTATTGCCAACTTTTACCAGAAGTCATGAGAGGTCTACTGAACATGGAAAGAGATTTCCCAACACAGAAGCCTCTTCAAGAGAATCCCTCTTTTTTTTTTTTCTTTTTAGTTTCGAGTTTGACCAGTTTCCTATGTGGCCTCCGTCATCACAAGATCATGCAATTACTACAGCGACCATCACTGTCTCTGAAAACACACATCATTGTTTCTTTACTTCCTGATAAAAAGACATAATTTCTAAGTCTTGCACTTGTCACTAACACACACACGTTCGCACACTTTTGTCTTATATTAACTCAACATGATACATATGACATGCTGCTTTTGTGCCATACTACATTCAATACAACCCTTTTTTTTTACAAGACGCAAAATACTTTTTATTTCTCTTAGATCTCGAATTCTCTCATTTAAACAATATAAATTGGAGTTACTTAAGTCCTCAGTGTGAATAAATTAGATATATTTTGGTTTAGGACTGCTGGTTGAGACACAGTCAGGGAGAATCATTCTCTCTATTTTATGACATTTTGAGGGTCAGCTTACTAAATGAGGACTTATAATATGAATATTCAGAAGCTGCATCCATATTGCAGTTCCTCTC
The DNA here is from genome assembly GCA_900302745.1 of Parablennius parvicornis. Taxonomy (NCBI): domain Eukaryota; kingdom Metazoa; phylum Chordata; class Actinopteri; order Blenniiformes; family Blenniidae; genus Parablennius; species Parablennius parvicornis. The sequence goes on along the minus strand of OMNM01035033.1, from coordinate 980 downwards.
CATTACATTACAATAGACTTCCTTATGCTCATTATGTTGAATTCCTTTTTCCTCCATAAAATACTGCATTATGTACACAACACTGTAACTCACCAACTGCTCCTTAACAAGCACAAAGAGAGCAAATGCACACACACTATATATTAGTAAGACCTACTTTTTGTATTTGGAGGCTGTTCGGGTTCAGTATTAAACCTGTGTGTATTCAAATAAATAAATGACTCAAATTAAGGAGAAATGATGATTCAGCTTGACTAGAATTTGATAATTAGTTATCTTTCAACTTGCATGTGACATTTGGATAAAAAGTTTTTTTCTCCAGAAATATATATTGGAAAATAAAAAATGCTAACAACAAAAAAGAAAATACAGTATGTTCTCTCCAAGTCTTACAATAAAAAAAATATCAGACTCATGACTCATACTGTCTAAACACGTCTAAATAGATCTGCTTCTGCAATGAGGTTGCTTTCGGCCCAGGTGAACTGCTTGCAAGCATTGAATAGTTTGTTTCAGTTTTCTATTTGCAGCCTGCAGTCAGTGACTGTCTAATTCTTAACGCATGACTCAGTGGTTGAAACTAAGTCACGCAAAAGCTTTGCATTCCTCTAAGACTACTCTTGTCAAACAATTCATATAGTGGTCAAAGATAAGGTTAAAATAACGGTAGTCCTGATTGTCACTGATGAGGACATTATTTTAAAATACACTGTAAAAAATGCAAACGTTGTTTCTTATCAGCGTCTTGCTTGTGCAATAGAAAACATTTTCTAAAGAAGACGTGCTTTCTGAAATAGCATTTTCCTTCTAAAAGATATTTTATTTGAAAGGGAAATTCTCAGAATTTTGGCTAAGGAAATTTAGAAAGTCCAAGCCAATGGAAAAATATCTTGTGTGTTGCAACTGGAAGTTAGACCTCAACTTTAAGGAAGGAAGACGGATGTGATATTTTTAAACTTCGGTGTCAGTTCATAAATTTC
>OMNM01035032.1:19915-32623 GCA_900302745.1 Parablennius parvicornis | reverse complement strand
CCCTTTTAATCTTGGGTCTTTTTATGTGAATTTCAACCTGATGTTTTTAATGTATTTATTGTCCCTTTCTTACAATTCTTTTAAAAAATCTTCACGGTGGATTCTCGTGGCTCCTTCTATTTTATCGACTTATTTATTGTCCTTTTTAACCTGTCAGTGAGCCTGTGAGTGCCCCTATATGTAGGTGTCCCTACTGTTTTTACTGTCCTGTGTTTTTCTCTGTGTGTCCTGCCGGATGCCCTCTCCTGCTGCACAAAAAAAAAAAATCTACCTACAGGTATAAATAAAGTCACTTTGAACTTTGAACATTTGAGTTCCTCGGATATTAAAATGAAATGTAACTTAAAACACATTGGTCTGCTGGCGCTTTGTGGATTTTTTGTTTCATTTGCATTTACATGTTTCAGGTGATGTCACTGGCATGACAGGCTTTATATCTGAAAAGATTACTTGGAAAAAGTTGGGAAAGTATAACCTTCACACATATAAGGGACAGGTATTTGTGGGATGAGCATAAAACAGCTTCTGTTTGCTGTTGACTGTGTTCCATGTTGGTTGTTGGATTGGATGGTTGAAGAAATGAGAAATGCAACACCATTTAAAAAGGTAATTATTCTGAGGAAACTCAGCCATAAGCCACTGGGATACATCCCCTGCAGCTAAAATATAAAAAAGTATGTAAAGTTCTGAAAATATTGAAGATACAACCAAGTTATTTTGTCACATAATGCTTCATATGCACATTCATTCACCCATGCAGACAGAGACAGACAGATGTAATGATCAGGATCCAACTTGCATCTGAGTTTTGTGTCAAACTAAAATAATTTCTTGCATAAAAACAGATGGTTTTATTTAAAACACTCTGAATTCCAATTTCTGAGGTAATCTGATTACTCTGTCTATGTAAATTACTATCTTTAATGTACTGATTTCTTTGCATGTATGTGTAAAAAAATAAGTGAATTATTTTGTCCTTTTATTTTGACACATATAGTTTTGTTTATTAAAATTTATTTAATTTTATTGAAAATATGCATTTTTGGTCAAAAGTAAATCTGAAAGAACTCAAATAAAATTTTCACTAACTTCATAATTCAGCCTGTTTTAGTAAACGTCCTATGAAAGGTTCAATCTATCACTTTTTGAAGCGTTCACTCTTAATTCGAAAACCTAATTCTCAGCAACAAGCCAGTTTGAAGAACGAAAGGAAAAGAACGTCCAGGAAGTAAAAGTATAATGGGTCGTGTTCTTCTGTGATTCTAGAAGTTGTGTGTGTGTCTGTGGTGTGGAGGAGGACGGCCGACCTTCTTGACCTCCCGGGTGAGCATGCAGCGCTCGATGCGCAGCACGGTGGAGATGTCGATGTACTCTCTGCACATGTCGTTCATCCACTTGGTGAAGCTGTCAATGGTCGTCTGGAAGAGCACCCAGGTGAACTTTATGATGTTGAACACTCGCTTGATGATGTTGTCTGTGGGAGAACATGCAAACAAAAGATCTTCATTTCAAGAATGATCTTTAAAATATCTTAAAATACTTTTTTTTTTTTTTACATACCTGGACCATCTGACTTCTTATTGTCATCTCCTTTCTCTTGTCCGTCAGACAGCTCCCCGAGATCGATCGTCACATGACCTGCTGTGGTGCAGTACAGACATTTCATTCATTTAAGTCTGAAATATGATTAAAGCTGAGATCAGAATGGAATGTAACCTTGCTACTTGTGGGGTTGTGACTGAGACTGTCAGTCGACATATATGTCATCAGGGCCAGAGTTTGATCAACTGTGTGAAATGTGGGGCCGGTCGGAGCATGTGCAGGATATATAGACTCCAGTTCCTGTTTCCAAGAGGTGGCACGACGGGCGGTGGTTGTTATCTTCATATGGCTGTAATCACATCCGGACTCTGATGCAACATGTCAAGTTTCAGGTCGATCGGACCTTGTTAAGGCTTTTTACACCGCACTTTCTCTTTGATGGAGAATATCAAACTTTGGCCCATGCCCTAAGACTCTACAGAAGATTTTCTTAACTACTGTTGACCAATGTCTGTCATACCCACTAGCCAAATTTGACGTAATTTAGAATTACCCCCTACGACAAGTTTGCTCTTGAAAATCTGTTTACAAGGGCCATAATTTGCCAAAATCCACCATATTTTTAAAAATGGCGGGCTTCCTGTTGAGGTTCTGGTGTGTGTGAGGGACTTTTTTAGTGTGTGGAGGGGTGTTACATAAGTGTCCCCAATTTAGTAGCTGTAGATAAAATATGATGTGGGGGCTTGATTTTCAAAATTTTGCAGGTGGCGCTGTTGAGTCATTTTAACACTCACATGCATTTCCCCCAAAATATGCATGTTTTTTCAATATTTTTTCACAGTGTACAAAGTTTGGGAACTGTTTGAGTGCGTTCAGGATCTCAACAATGAGTTTGTTTTGTAGGGAGAATTTTTCGGAGTGGTTCCCGTAGTGTCCTACTCTGTTGGTGCTCAGACCCTAATGAAAGAGGTGCACGAGGAAATTTCTTACCGTCTTTCTTGAACTTCTTGTGCCTCATGCCTTTGGTGTATTTTTTCCAGAACTTCCGTCTGTCCTTGCTCCGTGCCCGCAGGGCGGCTTTGGGGTCGGTGATCCAGGCTTGGTACAGGAACTGGAGGAACGAGGGGAAGCACTTTAGTTTGCGACAAAGGTAGGAGCCAATGGGAGCGAGTCGAATGAAAAACGCAGAGCAACAAGAATGAATGAACAAATCTGCATTTTTAATAGTAATAATGAATTGTATAAATGTTTTAGGACGAGATTCATTTTTTTGAACTATTCTCTGTCTAAGGTGGAACATCGTCTATTCTGTCCTTAATGTCCAGCCAGACAACTTTTACATGACTCACACACAAATGCATTTTAAAGGGGTCATATTATCCAGCTTTTCAAGACTTTCGCATGGTCTTGTTGGTCCCAAAAGGTTGTATTCAAAGTTTATTTACCCCAAATCCAACTTTTACTTGATTTTCCTCCATTAGAATATTAGATCATAGTGTCTGCCCACACATGCCCATCTTGGGAAGAGGAAGTACTTCCTCTCATGGTGCCATGTGCCAGAGCAGAGCTGCCAAATTGTGGGAGGAGTCAAAGGGAGGAGCTACCTTGATTGGAATTGGCTAAACCCCCTGATGACACTAGGTAGGGTTTGATTTCTGATTGGCTCGTTGAAGCACACATTTTTAAAAATTCAAATTAGCCATGGAGAGAGGTGACAGACTTTTTCACCTGTAGGGCTTCATTACCAGGTATGGAGATGATTATTACTGTTTCCAAACCATAAGAAAGTACATTTTACATGATATGACCACTTTAAATAAGATAGAAAAAGACAAATTCATATGTTATATACCTCTAAACATTTAATGTTTGTAAAATTACTAGGAAAAAACCAAGACATTCTTCTTTAATGGTATTGTCATCTTTTGAGATGCACCTGTATCCATAAATAATAAATAAATGAAAATGCATGTGAAGTGCTTGTAAAATCATTGTTCTTTAGCATTCATCGTATTTCTGAAACATGCATGAACGGCAGGCATACTGATCAAAAACCACCTCATGCAAACCAACAGCTGGAAACAGACAGGAAGCAGCAAGCACTTTTCAAATTAAAGCCAAAATGTGCAGAACGAAATCATCCGTGTTTCTGCAGCAAAACATCGACAAGTCACACGAGAAGCACCGAACACGAGCTGCTGGTAGTTTGTACGTTCGCAGAGGAGGCGAGTACCTTTCCGGCCTTCACTACATACTGCAGCACAGTTTTAGGCAGCTTAATGACAGACTTGGGTAAAGCCAGAACAGCAGACACAAACTTTCCAATTGCTCGCTGAAGAGAAGAAACAGAGTGGGAGAGAATTTGGATTTCACCAGTTAGAAACAATGGAGACTCGCTGGGTTAGGAGACATGTGAGGATGGAAACATGCAAATTCAGGCTGATAGGTTTAGTTCAGCTGCTTGAATGTTAGTATTCATATCCACAAGCTGAGAAAAAACCTGTGAAGTTAACTTTTAACCTGATGTTTACAAATTGGTGAAACAAAATTTGGCATTGATACTTTTACTTTTGAGAATTGTATTTGTTGAAAGGATTAGAAGAACTCTGTGTGTACCTCATATAGTCAGGGTCTAGTTTAAAGTGTTCATGTCTGGTACTAACACAAATGTAATTCATCTGGAAGAGTCTGGCTGTGGATTAAAGGGTCCTGGTGTAGTTTCAAGAGATGTAAAAGAATGTTAACAACAGAATATATTTCACATCATTAGATCAACATCAAACTGGTAGACAAGGACAGAATTCAGTAGAAAAAGTAAATAAAAACAACAAAGTTAACACACTGTGGTTGTGCTGGAGCTGAAAACATATGTGAAAAACTAAAACGTAGCACAGTTGTGTCTGGTTAAGAAGAAAAAGAGCACTGTGATATTATATATTTACACTATGAAAAACAGCATAATATATCCAGCAAATAACATGCAACCTGACTCCCAAGTCTACATCCAAACGTCTGGGTCTTGTTTGAGGAGTTTCTTCACTTTTTATGGAACCTAAATCTGTTTTAAAGATTCCCAATCACGTGTATAAACAGTTTAAGTCCAGTGGAAAGACTGGAGAGTGTCTTTTTTAAATAATCCAGTTGGATAAAGTTAAATTTAAAGTTTACTTAAAAGAGCCCTGGTGTGGTTTGAATGCTGTGGGTCATTTACTTTAAAACTTAAATTTCGCTTCATGGCTCAAAGTCGAACTGAATCAATTGAAGAAACACATTTAACAGGTTTGTTTTCTCCAACTTGGGTTTTGGAGGCCGTGACAGTCTGCTTATTAAGGGAAAATGGCAAAGAAAACATTTACTCATGAGTTAAAAGCAGCACACACAGAGGAACAATGGAGCTCCTCCTCCAGCAGACTCAGCTCAACTGTTCTATTGTGCAGACTGCAGTTATTCCTAGACACAGAAACTCACCTCTGATAGAACTTCACTGTCTCCACATGCACATTATGTACATTTTCTCTATCCATTCAAAATAAATAAATGTGTGTACAGTTTAGTAAATGTCATTCCTTCTGTTTTCTATTTCTATTTTCCTTATGAATGCAAATATACACATTGGATTATAAGCATTGTAAGATTTTACATATGAATCTCTAATATTCTTTTTTTTAATATATTAATATTAAACAATTCAATTCAACTTTATTTATGTAGTGCCAAATACAACACACTAATTTCTGGTTACTTACAACGACTAATGTTATTACTATTGATTATTTATCCCCTTTTTACTATTGATATAAATGATATTCAGCGAGTGAGTGAGGTACTGAGTCTGTTTTCGAATCTACTTTTATTTACTGATCATTTTACGAGCAATGTATCATTATATACGTTTTTTTTTTTTTTTTGGTGAGCACCTGAAACGCAGACTTCTTTAGCGGCTCCTCATCGTTTTTCTCGTCCTCCTCCTCTTCCTCCTCACTGTCAGTTTCAAACAAGTAATAGTCTCCACTTCTGACCACTGAGGGGCAGAGAGCAGAGCCTTGGTCACATCCAGTCACACTCAGGTTCAAGTCACTCATCATTCCCATCATATTAAAGTACAAAGAAAAAGGTTTCCTGGCTGAAAGGAAGACGGAGGAAAATCAAAGTGCTTGCTGTTAAATTCTCATTCATTCACTAACTTTCACACATGTAAAGGCAGTCACAGTTTGTTGTTTTAAAGACACATGAGAGGACGACACACAAAGCATAGAGTGCAATAATGTTAGTAGAACTGAAATAACTATGAGCACAAAGCACAATGAAGGATGTCCTTTCGACTCTGCAGCAGGTCAGTGTGAGACACAATGGGACAGACAAGGCTGACTTATGTCCTTGAACAGAGCCGCGGTGGGCAGGAGATGTTCGGGAGGATGCTGGGGAGATGGACGGGCTAAACATCAAATGACAAAGAGATAAAAATGGAGAAATGATTTGAAAATGTCATGTGGGGGGTGGAGTACGACACGAGACATGAGCTGGAACCAAACAGGCAAACTGTGCTGACTCAATGACATTTAGATTCACCACGTTTAATAGTTCAAACATTTGATTGCGGTTTGATTCTCCTTGCAAACACCTGTTTGGTGATCATGTCTGCAGGCAAAGAATGAACAAAGCCTTCATCCTTTATTCCAGCTCTGAAAATGAAGGCGCATTCATATCTTTGCTTTTGTGTGCAATACAACAGAGCGATTCTCTACTGTGGACTCCTCAGGTCAGACCAACGACGGCGTTCGTGTCTTAAAAAAAAGTCAAGCACACACCTCCAGCCATTAGTCATTTTCTCTTTTTTTCATCTTCTCCCAGTGTCTATTTAAGGCAACCCTGCGCAGCCGTTTTTATGGAGCTTCTTAAGACTGAAGTGCCTCTCCACACATGCAAAGTAAGTTACAAGAGACCTTCAGGTAGCAGGGCCCTTAAATAGACACAGAAAAGGAATAAAGACGGGAGGAAGCCAGGCCACTGTGCAGCGTGGCGCCTTCGGAGCCCTGGGGCAGTATGGGAATCCTCAGCGTTCTGGTCAAGGACACAAGGGCCAATCAGAGTGGAGGAAGAGATAAAAAAGGGCTTGGAGGGGTCAACCTACTGGAAGCATGGTCAACCCACGGCCTCCACCACTGCTTTTTTTTGGTCTTGGCTTTCGTTCGCTGTGCTCCTAAAATTTCACAAATACATTAACGCAAACATAAGAAAATCAATTCTTCAAATATTCATATTTCCACCACATGAAGCTGCAATTTTATCCCAAATACAAACATGAATCATCCTTCCCTGAGAGCTGCTAACACCCACAGAGTACACAGGGAAACCTTTGCAGTATTATCAGTATTATTGAAGTGTTCCCGCTGAAGTGGAGGGCTCTGTCATACCGTCGTCATCATCATCATCATCCTCAGGCTGGACCAGTGTCTGTCCTTCTCCAGACTCTTGGGCCATGCTCAGCATCCTCTCCTTGCCTCTCTTAAACTTTTGCTGCCTCACCTTAATGCGCTCCATCCTGATTAGATCAGAGAGATGGTGAAGAGACACGGAGTATCGACATAGGCCAACATCATCACATATCTCAGGCTTTATATGGAAACGAGTCCATGTCAGCAGCAGACCATCAGCAGTCATGAGGAACTTCAGAGATAATAACTACAAGTGGTGGGAAGACATTAAGTACAGTAGATACTAACAGCTTTCTCCCAGGAAATAACAACAACTGAGCCGGGAGAAGATTAGGTCATTCTGAATCAAGGCTTTAAGATAATTCTACCAATACCCTATCAAAACACTTGAAAGCATCATGACACCATGAATTAGTTATAACAAATAATTCAAATATGTGTTGCAAACTTACACAGCAAGACTAAAAAGGCTGATTAAAAAGTGGGTTTTTTGTTGTTGTTGTTTTTTTTTTAATAATTAGGGACCGAGCCCGGAAGGAGGCAAGAACCGTATTGTTTTATTCTGTTTGTTTTTGCCACTGGCTGTTCTTTCAGGTTATTCTCTTTTACACACTGAACCCTAATTATACCATATTGTACCTTTTCAGAACGAATCCTATCTGATGGAGAACAAAGCTGCACTGAGGCCTGTTTCTAGAAGAACTGTATTGCTTCCACACACAGTATGAGTGAAACATTTAGAGTCTCACTGTCTCTTCAGCTGCTCCACAGACTTGCGTTCCTCCTCCAGTCGGGCTCGTACCGCCTTCACAATGGTCGCCTGGAAAAGCTCCGCCCCCCTGAAACACACCGACACACACCGGGAAACATCACAGCTTAACATCTCATTTTCATATTACATAGAAACAGACGCACTTGTGTCCCGAATGAACCATTTATATGTTCATGAAGCACATGTATAGATTTCTGGATGCACTTTCAAACAAAGAACGTGTGTGAATCGTCTTCACTGTCAGATGAACGTTATTTCAGAGTGACTGACGATAAATCCCATCATTTCTTCTGCAAATGTAGGAATTGACAACATGCACTTTATGCTCATTTTGTGACGCCACTGTACTGGAACGCACTTGAGATGAATGAACGTTCACACTCCTACGCCGCTGTGGTCGGATGCTCCCCGACCACCTCCGGAAGCGGTTTGGTGCTTGTTCACACATTTCTTTAGGACTCGTCACTTGTGATCTGATCACTCGAAACTCATGTTAACGCCCCGTCTCAACGAGCCCCATCACAGAGTGCATCACAGGATATATAAACTTCTGTGTGGATTCCATCACCCCCACCAGGAATGTCCTTTGTTATGCAAACAACAAGCTGTGGATATCAAGGCTACACTCAATAATAAGAAAAGGGAAATTCACGGCCGGTGACAAGCAGGAGGTGAGAAAAATACCGGAGGAGCTCAAAATAAAGATCCAAGAGGCGAAGGAGAGATATAGCAGGAAGCTGGAGGGGAAGCTGAGCGAGGTCTGGAGGGGCATGAGAAACATAACAGGATATAGACGGTCCACCAGCAGAGGAGTGGACGGACCTGTGGACAGGCCTGATGAACTCATTGCTTTTAAAAAGATTTGACGCTGTGAGCCCAGTTTATTACCGTTGCCACACAACTCCATAACTCCTCCATGTCAATAATGTTTCAGTTTTTCTCTTAATGTCATATTTCTATGTTAAATAACAGTCACTGCTTAGCTCTTTATGTGTTAATACTTAATATAATTAGGCATCTTATTTGTGTTTTATTTTAAATTTTTTTGCAAAACTATCCTGTCATATTGGCATTTTCACTTCTACGCTATTTAATCTGTACTTTAATGAAGCTGTTTAAAAAAAACTTATCTATTCAGGCAGGCCTTTGACCTGTAGCTGCTCAATTTATTTTTTTTGTATAAAGATATATTTTTTGCTTCTGTATTTTTACTGATCTTATCTCCATTAAAGTGTTTTTTGTTTACCGACCCATGTCTGTGAAAGTTGTTATATAAAGAAAAGAAAAGAAAAGAAAAGAAAAGAAAAGAAAAGAAAAGAAAAGAAAAGAAAAGAAAAGAAAAGAAAAGAAAAGAAAAGAAAAGAAAAGAAAAGAAAAGAAAAGAAAAGAAAAGAAAATAACATAACATAACATAACATAACATAACATAACATAACATAACATAACATCAAATCCAATCAAATCAAATCAAATAGAATTCTGTGTGGAGCTATAGTACAATATTTTACCCAGGGAGTATTAAAGTATTTTTATTGTATTGTATTGTATTGTATTGTATTCTATTCACAGCCACACAATAACCTCACACACAGTTTTTTGAGGTTGTAGGAGGAAACCACAGAACGCTCAGAAAAGTAATACAAAGCTAACACGATGATTCTGGACAGATGATTGGAACTAGATAAAACTTGCTGGTGCCATAAAAAGCTAACTCCAGATGCAAACATGGTTTTCATAATGTGTTTGTTTGATGAGCATCAATCAGCTTTTTTTTTTCCCTGTGTTTTATTTATTTATTTATTTATTTTTGCAAAACCAACACAACAACCAAACAAACATGGCCTCTACTTTGAGAAGAGCGCTCGATATATGGTAGAGTACCTGGAGGCGAGGATCTGCGACGCCCTGATATCCGCCACCACATGGAGGAAATAATAGCTCATGAACACTCGTCGCTGCAACAGCAGGAAGGCGAAACAAATGCTGTCCCAGATGATCCCGGCCTGGTTACTGGGAAGCTCGCATCGCTCATCAATACCTGAAAGACACAGAAGATGCAGATGCAAAAAAAAGATGCAATTTAAGTGAAGTCCTCTGTGTGGTAACAGCAGTGGAACTGATTTTAAACATCGAGGCTTAAACATGTCTTAGTACATTCAGAAGCATGGGGATGTTTACCACTTAAAACTGTTATATCATGTGAAACATTTTCTGCTCACGACTCATCATTTTCCTCAAAAATGTAGGTTAAAATAATTCAAATAAACAGAGGTGTCCTTGAGTTTAGAGGAAATCACTTTCATTCCAATCTGCTGATATAATTTACAAAAAAACTGAAAAACAAAACACTTTTCATCTCCCGGTGAAAACGTCATTGATGCACTATATTGTTTAACTGGATATATTTAATAAATACATTTGTATAAAAAAATCTGTTGATAAATAAAACATTTTTTTCTCTTTTGGTTGCTTCACCCACATCTTCAAACACACTTTTCTGGTAAAATACATTTGAAATTAAAAAAAGAAAAACTAAAAGTATGTTTGGAAATGTAGATTTGTGTGACTTCCCTGCAGGAAAGCATTCAAAACACGACAGAACATGCTTAAAAATACTGATATTTCAAAAACATTTCAGAGCGAAATGAAGTACTTTTGGTATATTTAGCTCTATTGTGCTCAACCTGGGGGCCAGGATCCTTCTAGGAGGGGCCAAGGCTGTAAAACAAAATAAGACGAGTCTTTCTAGGATCTAAAGCAAACCTGTGAAACTGTCCACTGCTGTTTTGTTTAAGGTTCTTGCTTGTGTCTGGGGCTTCTGGGAAAATCTTCTCCTTTTTTTACACTTTTACAACCGAACAACAAACCTTTGTTACTCTGGTTGACGTCGGTGTCATATTCCTTGATGGTGCACGCCAGACTGAACAACTGGATCAACCAGCACTGGTTGTCAACCAGAGACTTGATGTATCCACAAGCCAGGATCTGCAGAAAAAGGCCTCTTTAGTAAACATCTACGGACGTCATGATGTCGTGAGCGTACAAAAAAAAATGTGTAATAGATTACTCACCGACAAGACATTCTTCATGGTGATTACAAAGACGTTGTAAGCAATGAGGAAGTCCCAGTAGTGGAGGATCTTCTTGATGGGTTTCAGCAAAAGCTCGCCCCCGAACAGCAGGAAGTAGAAGCAGGCCACCAGATAGCCCATGCAGAAGACGGAGATCCGTGTGGTCCCGGTGATGAAGATGATGGTGAGGACAAACCAGAATAGATAGCTGAACATGATGACCTTCAGCATGTCCAGATAGGACCTGCAGAGGAAACACCAGCAGTGTGTGTAGATGGAAACAAATGACTTCATGAAATACTTAAAGGTTCCATATTACAACAATTTCACTTTCTAGTGTTTTTCTAACAGTAACAAGTGTGTGTGTGTGTGTGTGTGTGTGTGTGTGTGTGTGTGTGTGTGTGTGTGTGTGTCTGTGTCTGTGTCCGTGTGTGTGTGTATCCTCTGATGGACTGTTTCCTTTTAAATTTTAAATATTTGACACAATCATCTTAACTTGCGGTTGATTTCATTCCTCTTGCATGTCAGACTGAGAATAGGCTTCAGATTCACCCAGGAAAGAGAAACAAACTTTTAATTAACTTAATTCACCTTTAAAAAACAAAAACTTGAACTTTTCCATCAAATCGTGATCAAGAATGAATTAAAATTATAATCAACCATTCTCCAAATGAGCTGCATGGAGACATATTCAGGTTTAATTTACTCAAAGGGGAGAGAAGGATTTACCCCCAATTTATTAAATAATTTATACAGTTGGGGGGGAATCATCCAAGCTACTTCACCTGCAGCCTGAAGAGGTGGAATAGATGTCTTTTCAAAACTTAAACTCACACAATTACCTCAGAGTCATTTTCAGCCGAGTGCTCCACATTCTACATTTTCTCAATCAACGATATTATCTGCTGAATCAAAGAATTAAAAAAGCTCCCGCTATCAGTATGATGCCCTGTAGAAGTTATTTATGGTTTTGCACCATTTCATTGTGTCTTCATTACACATGCATCATATTTTGCTCTAAAAATGGAGTCTCAATAAAGTAAATATCAGCTTTAGACTCCAAATACTCAGAATCACTTGTCTGATCATGAGCTGCACCCTGCATGCACGTTCCCAACTAAAGTGCAATGGTCTGAGGAAACGGGATGAATTATGAGCGCACTGCAGAACCAGGGAGCCAGACGTGGACGGACGTTGGCGAGTTCACCACGTATTAGAAGAAGAAACAACATTTCAGGTCATTGCGTTGCTGCGAGCACGATCCACTCATCCATCACACTCAGCGTGAGAGCAGCAGTAAGAGTCTGATCAATGAACCAGAGAAACCCGATCCTGCCGCTCTGCAAGTACGATGCTGTTGCTGTAGCGTGTCTAACATACTAATAGCATGAAAGCTGTGTTACAACACCAGACACCATTATTGTGATGTGTGGAGTGAAAACATAGGTGAAGAGGGGGCTGATGGGCCAGAACAGCTGACTGAGTGTTCTCCTTCATCAGTGGGCCAAAATACATTTTCCATAGTTAAAAGCTACTTATTGAGTTACAGTACAGGTCAAAAGCATCTGAGTCGCGGAGTGACGGACAGTGTTTTTGTGGAATATGGATTTCTCCTCCACCCGGTATCCGTAATTTGATCCTGGAGGGAAACAATGGAATAATTGCAGAGCTGAATCTCTCTTTCTCTGTCTCTCTCTCTCTCTCTCTCTCTCTCTCTCTCTCTGTCTCTCTCTCTTTCTCTGTCTCTCTCTCTCTGTCTCTCTCTCTCTCTCTCTGTCTCTTTCTCTGTCTCTCTCTCTGTCTCTGTTTATTCCACTTTATTGGAACACCTGCACAGCCACCTTGTCATTTAGCTGAACAGGTCTTGATGTGGGTGCGAGGCTACATG
>OMNM01035032.1:0-10306 GCA_900302745.1 Parablennius parvicornis | reverse complement strand
TAAAGAAGAAGAGAGACAGAGATAGAGATGGATCGCTAGAGACCGAGAGAGGAAAATGAGAGGCAGAGGAGGGAGAGAGAGAGGGAAATAGGGAGAGCTGGAGACAGAGAGAGGAACGCGAGTGAGAAGGGGGAGGAGAGATAATGAGAGACTCGAGAAACCGTGACAAGGAGAAAAAAGATAAAAATGGAGAGAAAGAGATGAACAGAGAGATAAAGCTGAAGTGTTGATACAAACCACCACATGTGATTCTCACCTGCAATGAAGTGCATGATTGATCATCACATATTAAATTCACATGAGGTGTCAAACTTTGTCATTTCAAACTCGCTATTAAACTAATATTCATGTCGATGAGCTGCTACAAGTTACAAACTGCATTTCAGCAGTTCTGTGAACATCTGTGTGGGTTTGAAAATGCCACGTGTGATAAGAAGGATCTTAAGGAAAAGTTGCAGGAATTTCAAACCTTTTTAAAGAAGGTAATAATTGTTCTAACAGACACTGGACAGTCACAAGCGCTATATTTCACCTGGTGAATATTTGGCGAATCAAGTCGAAGCTTTGTGTGAAAACTGAGAGGAATCCATGTGAAGTCCAGATGAATGTTTCTCCAAATTCTTGAAAGATTTGTGCAACATTTCTGTAGCACCAATTCAGTGTGATTCCAAGTCAAGACCGTCATGGATTTGAGTTGGAAATGTTCCAACTCATGAGGTGTTTCAGACTAGTGAGATGCAGGCTGGGGCTTTCAGCGGAAACATCTTCATCTGAGTTTAATTAGTTTGACTGACTGGAACAAACAGCATCAGCCACGAATCCATCAATTCTCGTATCAGACTGATTTTTTGTTGCGTGACTTTTTATATTGTATTGACGTTTTCACAAATAGCAGTTACTTCTGTCCTTGTCCAAATTTTGCTTCTTTTTGTGCATTTCAAGCAGAGGTGGGTAGAGTACACAAAAATGGCCTGGCCCCGAGGTCAGCACCGTACCTGAGGTCAGCACCGTACCTGAGGTCAGCTCCATACCTGAGGTCAGCGCCGTACCTGAGGTCTGGTCCGTGCTGGGCTCGGGCTCCGTCGCTGCACTGTAGTGGCTCTCCTCGGTGCTGGACTGCCGCTGGTCCGACAAGCTTTTGGATTTTTCTCTGGTCACCTTGGTGTCATCTATCACCACCACCAGAGCTTGCTTCTGCTCCTGCTCTTGCTCCTTCTCCTTCTCCGTGTCCGTGCCCCACCCTCCCTGCTCCTCCAGCTCCTCCTCCCTCCTGGACAGCGCCGCATCCACCGAGCAGGCACTGAGCATGGTGAGGTCGGCCAGGCTGCCGTCCTGGTGCACCAGCCTGAAGACACACCAGATAGTTATTATAGGACAGGACCCTGGTGCATACAGATACTAATACAAAACTCTATTAATATACTTATGAGGACCTTTAATGACTTTTTCACATCTCTATTAATCAGGTGTCAGGGACTTCTGCATCTCTTCTACAGGTTTAGAATCCACTGCTGAAACTAGTAAACCTTAGGAAACACCTTTTGCTTATTTGACTCATTCGGAATAGGAACAATCACCCTCTCCAGGAGCGATTTCATTTCCTTACACTAACACTGCAAACTAGAGAAAACTTGTTCTTCACTTTCTATTGAGATGCAGAAAGACAGCAGAATATTTTTCCAATGTTTTTTATTGTTTTCAGCATTCATATGAAGAAAAACATTTGTTGTACATTTCTCTTTTTTCCCTTTAACAAACAAGCAAACAAACCAACAAAATACCCACCTAATTCCACCCATCTCCCACACATAAAACCCACTTTTCTCTCTCAGCCTGGCTTCCAATAGAAGATAATATAAATATAGTGCATGTCATTGTCTTGAGTATGCTGTAAAAATGTCTAATAACAAAGAAAGCCATGAGAAATAATACATTTACAGAATTTAAATAATAAATACAAAGAAGTTTAACAATAGACAAATAATATTAATAGTAAACATGACTTCAGCTTTGTTCTAGTATTTAGTGTTGCTTTAGACTTTGCCATTTTCTGGGTTTTCCTGCTTTAGAAGCTGTTTTATATCATCACTCCTTATAAAATCATCAAATGGTTTCCAAATATGCTCATAGACTTCCAGTTTGTCTTTTAATATATATGTTATTCTTTCCATGATCACCTTCTTCCAGAATTTCTTAATTTTGTCACATTCCCAAATGCAGTGTATGAATGTGCCTTGAGCCTCATTAATCTTATAACATGTATCGGGTGTGTTGCTATTATATTTATTTATCTTTACAGGGGTTATATAAGTTTGCATTAACCAGTTTTTACTGTAGTCATTTTAAATTAGTATTAACTGTTTGCGTGCGGGCCTTCTAACAGGCTGTGTTCCAATTGTCTTTGAAATTTGATTTAAATTTGTCCTCCATGCTTCCTTTGTGGACGGTGAGGTCTTTTCAGAACCTGATGAAAGCCAATTATACATTAATGAGATCAGTCCATTTTTATAACAGTTCTTTGTAACTCTTTATTCCAGGGAAGAGAGAGCAGGAATTGCTACAGACTGATTTTGCATAGAGGATATGAAACTCCTCAGTTGGGAGATATCTAAAGAAATGTTTCTTTGGAATGCTATAAATTAGAGAAACGTGTTCAAAAGTCATTAAAACCTGTTCTTTATAGAAGTCAGATATTTTATTTAGGTATTTCTTTGCCCACAGCTGAAATCCAGCATCAAGCTTGCCTGGTTTAGAGAAAGCATTGCCCCAAAGAGGACTGAATTGTGAAATGGAGTTGGATATATTCATATATTTCTTTGTCTCGTACCATACGTTGATCATATTAAGTAGAATAGGGTTAGCTGTTGGTTCTCTTAATGTTTTAAGCCTTGCTGAGAACAGATTCAAGTGCAAAGGAAGCTAGATAAAGCACGATTCTATATCAGTCCATGCTGGACATTATGGTTGCCAGTTGTGCTGCCAGGTAGGACCGGTGAAGCACCTCAGCCCCCCTGCATCCAATGGGGGGTATAACAGAGATAAGCCAATCCAAAGTTTTTTCTTGTTCAATATAAATTTAGTAAAAAGTGAGGTGATTCTTGTGAATATCCTTTCGGGTGGCGCCAATGAGATATTTTTGAAATAAGCAAATACATTTAGGCAACACATTCATTTTTCAAACATTTATTCTTCCAGTAAAGGAAATGGGTAAAGACATCCATCTTTCTATAGAATTATATGTTGAGCCTACTAAAAGTTTGTAATTTATGGTTGTTATATTTTCCAATAGAGGTGTTATTTTAATGCCTACGTAAGTTAAATTGTTTGGGAGCTTAAAAGTAGATATGTGGTGGCCAGGGTTTTGACTTTCCAATTCATTTAGTAAGATAAGTGATGATTTGGATGCATTGAATATAAATTCATACATTTTTCAAAATAACTTTATTAAATTAATGATGCACGTATAGAGATGTCTAGTTGGTTCAGAAACAAAATTACATCGTCTGCAAAGAGAGCTATTTTGTGTTTTTTGTTGCCTAGTTTAATCCCCTGTATGTGACATTCAGCTCTTATTGCAATTGCGAATGGTTCTATAGCTGAAGCAAAAAAAAGTGGGGACAGAGATGAACCTTGAGGGCATCCTCTTGTTCTCCAAAGCATTTGGACACAACCTCATTTGTCATTACTTTAGCGACAGAGTTGAGATGTAGTAGTTCTATGCAGTTAATAAATGTATTCCCATATCCAAACCAGGTTATAATGTCAAGCAGATAAGTCCATTCGACCCCATCCAAGGCCTTCTCCGCGCCAAGCGACAGAAGAGCCCTATCTTTTTCTCCTTTTTGATTATGTGAAATGTTAAGGATATGTCTTACATTGTGAATCCCTTGTTTTCCTTTTATAAACCCATTTTGGTCATCCCCCACTATCTCAGTTAATAACCCCGCCAGCTTTTTGGCCAAGATTTTAGTGAGGATTTCTGAGTGTTTATTTATTAGGCTTATTGGGGAACATGTTTTTGCATTTAGTGTTAGGTTTGCCAGGTTTTAGGAGCAAAGTAATCATGGCTTCTCTCATTGTAACAAGTAAACAGCCAATAGTAAAGCATTCCAAATACATCTCATAAAGGGGCGCTGTCAACTTGTTTTTTAAAATGTTTAAATGTTTATTAAAGTCAATCGGAAGACCATCTGGACGAGCTGTTTTTCCTCCTTTCAGTGCCCTTATTCCTAATATCTCATTTACAGTTGTTTGTCAGTCCAGAGCTTTTTTGTTTTCTTCTGAAGTTTGAGTGATTATACTTTTATCTAGAAATACAAATTTGCACATCAGCGTTGCCAGCATGTTCCCATTTATAAAGGTTCTCGTGAAAAAAATTTAAAGAATTTATTAATTTCCATCGGGTCAACAACAATTTTCTCATTTACATCTTCAATATTAGTGATGGCCCTTTCTGTGAGTTGTTTGTTAAAATGCAATACGAGTAGTCTACATGGCTTTTCTTCTTAGTTGTAATAGGATTGTTTAAGCCTCAATAGATTTGAAGCAGCTTTGTCGGTGAGTTAATTCATCGTATTGAGTTCTGAGGAGTAATAGTTGTTTGGAGATGTCCTGTTTGTCATGTTCTTTTTGGTGAATTGTAATCTCAAGTGCTTTAATCTGAGATTACAAAACTCTTTTCCTGAGTAGCTCATGTTTTTTCACTTGTGTATCTTATGATTTGACCTCCAATAAAAGCTTTGAATGCCTAATTGTAGTTGAGGTCCGGGTTGTGTTAATTTGAAAAAAGACATAATTTTGTTCTCCCAAAAATGGTGTAAATTTTGAGTCCTTCATCCACTTCATTGAAAATCTCCATTTAAGAGATTGGCGTATAAGTTTTGGCTCCACAAAGACCATGGATACAGCTGCATGATCCGAGATGACTATGCTTTGGTAATGACATTTTCTAATGTCAGACAGAAGTTTTGCTGACACCAGGAATAAATCTATTCTTGAGTAACCTTTGTGAGTACCAGAATAACAGGAACATTCACTCTTTGATGGGTTCAAATGCCTCCATATATCCAACAAGTTCAATTCTTCTATAAAGTAGCGTAATGTTTTTACTAGATTTTGTAAGGGTATTATCCACTCCAGAAGATTTATCCTTTCCTGGATCGAGTACACAATTAAAATCTCCTGCTGTGATATGTTAACCAGATCGAGATGAAATTTTTAGGATAAGGTTATTAAAGACATTCTGATCGTCATTGTTTGTCTATATATATTAATTACATTAAGCTAAGCGTTTAGGAGGTGCTCTTGTATGATTAAAAATCTGCCACTGGGATCTTAGGTATTCCTTCAAACCTTAGTGGAATACATTTGTGTATGAGTGTCACTACCCCCCTGGATTTGTTGAACCAAAGGCAGAAAAAACCTGTCCTGGCCACCTTCGTCTTATCAAAGTTGTTTCAGAAGACGTCAGATGTGTTTCCTGTAGAAACACTATCTTAGCTTTCAGCTTTTATCCTGCTTATGACCAGCTTTACTTTTCTAAATTTATGTAGACTTCTATAATTCCAAGAAATGCATTCAACTGAAATGTCCGTCATTATTAGTCTGTCCTATTTTGGCCCAGCATGTGATTCAGATTACTGCAGAGGAAAGACTGAAAAGTCAAATAAAATTGGTACCATAATAAAAAGAGTGTGAGATCCCACCCCCTCTATGAATGGCACTTCCTCACCCTGCTTGGGTCTCTTCCTTTTGACACTTGGAACGGGTCCACTCTGTGAGGAGGAACCATTCCATCCTCTTATGAAAACTCCCGCTCCTGTTGCTTACTAAAATTACAGTCAATCCATAACTTTTTTTTTTTTACATATGAAAGCATTACAGTTCTTATTTTATGGTTTTAAAGTATCTTAAACTTGAGTATATATTTTCACATAACTTGAACATAGGGGATGATCATGTCAATCAGCCATTTCAGTCTGCTAGCTGAAACAATTGAGTCACTTTATGACTTTAACATCAGTCTTCTGTAAACAAAACTTTGGGTTTTCCCCTGCTTGACTTCAGGTACCGTCTCCGAGCTCCTTGATGTATTTGTTCACATCCGGCGGAGTGTGGAACATAGCTCTGTGCTCTCCGTTGGTCAGCAGCAGCTTGGCAGGGAAGATGACTCTGTGTTTGTGGATTCCCCGGTCCCGCAGCTTCTTCCTCACGTCGTCGTTCTGTCTCTGCTGTTTGTGGAACTCTGCTGATCCAGAAGAAATCTTGTCTTGTTCTCTTTGTACATCACGTCTTTCTTTGTCCGAGTGGCTCGAAAGTTGCTCTCTCTGTCCTTGCAGTTCAGGCACTGCACAATAAACACTCTCGGAATCCCGTCGGGTCTTTGGCTCATTATGTGAATGATGAATAATGACATGTTTAAGTTTTCCACGATCCATTTCTCCACGAACGAGCAGGGGTCAGAGCCTTCTTCTCTCTCAGGGATACCCAATATGCGCACGTTGTTCCGCCGGCTCCTGCATTCCAAATCTTCCACTTCGATCGAAACTAGTTTTGCCATTTTCTCTACCACATCTTGTATTTTGTTAATCATGTCCTCAGCTGTGGATATGCGTTGCTCTGCTTCAGCGATGTGGCTGCTGCATTCTTTGACGTCAGATTCAACACTGGATTGCTGCCAGCACTCCCTCCGGTTCACTACGAATGTCTGTTTGAATGACTGCATCGCCTTCAAAATGTCGACAGTGGCGGGGTTAATGTTAAGGAAATCCTCTGTCCCCGCCATGTTTACTTTCTCAATATCATTTTCTGAAACGTGTTCTTCGTTACCTCGTAATTGGGTTGCTTTTTGCTTGTCTTTGTTTGTTCTTCTCTGCATATTTGTTTGTATTACTTCTCTGTTTTACGATTATGACATTTTCCATTGGTTGGAATTGGTTACGTAATCTTAAATTCAGGATTAGTCACAGAGCAGGAGTAATAGTACGCCGCCATGACCTCAAGACAGCAGAATTAAAACCTGAAATTTTTTGTCAGAATTTTGAAAAAAGGTTCAGTGGCAGAAATCAGTACATAATTGAAAAATAGAATGTTTTTTTTTAAAGCTTGTTAGGGTGAAGAAATCTTCAGCTACACTTTCCCAGAATCCTGCCTGGACTTCCAAATGTTTTCCACATCGTAAAATATAATTATCAACAGCTAAGTTCAGAGAAAAACTACATCGAACACCTTGATCTACTATAATGAAATAACCTTCATATATACATAGAAACTGTTTTAATAGTTTAAACTATCTTTATTCAATCAAAGGGTTGCGGGTTTGATTCCCTACCTGTCAAAGTGTCCCTGAGCAAGACATTGAACTCCAAACTGCACCCAATGGAAGGATTATGCGCCATGCATGGCAGCTCCTTTCTTTCTCATCAAAACCCACATTTCTCCAAGCAGACGACTATAAAACCATACATTCTGACTTCAATTCCGAAAGTAAGTTACACATATTCCGTGTACACAGAAACTAAACAATTTACAGCAATTACAAACTCCTACATGTCCATGTAATCTGAGGAAGCAAAACAAAATTCAATCTAAAATGGAGTCCCTGATGTGAAGAGAAACAGCTTCATTCATTAAGAATCCACCACATCCACCAGTGCTGTTTTAACCCGTCAGTTGGACATTATTCAGCTCTGATGTGCATCGATGTGTTTATTAAAGGGAAATTAGCTGTACAAGCACAGTGTTGTTAACGGGCTGCCAAACCTACGAAAGAAGATGATGCCTAATAATCACTCCCTTGACCTGAGTCTTTGCTGCTAATGCTTAAGTTTATGTAAATGCTAATGTAGTGTGATGATGTGATCATTTCTTTTTGAAGGATCAGACCAGTTTTTCTGCCCAACTAAAGGTTTTTAGAAGTTTTCAAATAAACATGTTCCTGCTACATAACTAAACAGTTGATTAGAAATTTTATTCTATCATTGTTATTTTATGTTATTGCATTATCTACGATCTATTTAAAGACTAATATTTAATTGGAATTTAATTGATGGACTGATTAGATTTCTTTAATTCTCATTGTGTAAAACCTTACTAAGATGTTTGTTGTGTTTATTTCTGCGAAGTGATTGTTTTAATTCTCATTTCATTTCTGCCCATTTTTGCTCAAAGATAAAAATCTAGAAAAGATACAATTACTATCATTATCATTATTATTATTACATCTACCAAGGACGTAATAAAATCGCCAGAGTTTATTTATTTATTTATTTATTTGTCTGTCTGTTGGCAGGGTTATGTCAAAACTACAGAACGGATCTTCACCAAGTTTTCACCAGAGATGGATCTCAGGTTCCAGATGACTCCATTAAATTTTAGGAGTGATCTGGATCTGGATCGAGATTCTGGATCTGGATTTTAGTTTTTACGGTCTTAAGCAAATTGCTTTAAAACTACTTACCGGATCTTCACCACATTTTCACCACAGATAAGATATTAGATGATAGACGCATCAATTACATTTGGGAAGTGATCCAGGTCGGAATCTGGATCTGAATTCTGAATCCGGATTTCAATTTCTGGGGTCTCAAATGAGGATCGTGTCAAAAGTACAAGACAGATCTTCACCAAATTTATATTCATACATTCATACATGGCATACATACTTGGCAGGATACTAACTTTAGATTGTTCAATGGAAACCAAATCCAGATGAAAATTAAAACTACAATGCGACAATATGTCTTTCCTTCACTGTCCATGTCAACATTGGCTGACATCAGAAATCTGTGATTGCTCTTGTTGTTATTATTATTATTATTATTATTATTATTATTATCATTATAGCTTCTATGATCATCCTGCCTTGTCAACATTCTTTTCATTATTTCTTTCATTTAGGTGTCACTTCCTGGCGGAGCATGATGCTCTGACCCCAGTTTGAATCCCAGCTGCCACATGAAGGGTAATTGGTGTTGAAACTAATGACGTTTGCAGTGTATATTGGAATGATTTGCTGTTGTGATACTTGTAAAAAAACATCTTAATTTGAGTTTTTATTAGAGACCCCAAAACAAGAGTCTGCAGCCTGCGTCTCTGGAGCCACATGTGGGTCTTCTGTAGTGGCTCACTGAAGTTTTCAGAAAGTGATACAAGAATAAATGTTTTATCTTGTTTTCATCTTATTTAGACACACAGTCATTTTCAAAAGAACTTTTGACACTTGGAAAATGGGCCTTTAAAAAAGACAACTATAATGGCCCAAAATTTGAAAAACAGCTGAAAACACAAGGATTTGAATGCTAAAACAACCTTTGGGCAAAAAAGCCTGAAATGACTAGGATTAAAAAATAAAGAGAAGTCTAAATATGGGGGGAAATGCACTACACCACTTAGAATAGTGCCAAAATAGTTAAAATGTGGAAAAAGAAGGATGAAACCTCAAAAATCAAGTACAATACCAGCTGAAAATGTCTACCAACCTAAATCCCAAACTAAACTTTATTCATGCAACAGACGACAGAGTTTGTGTTCAGATATCAAAACTATAAATGAAACTTCATGAGCGTGTCATCCCTTATTTTAAAAGCTGTTTGTCAGCTCCAGGAAAATTTGATTTGGTGGAAAGTGAAACGGCTCTTTTGGTTGCAGAACCTGCCCTAAAGAGTTGATGAACCAGCTGGAACTGAACCTGAGATGTTTCGGTTCCTAATTTTCACTTGTAATTTTACCTGTTATCAGGACAGGCAAAGAAATCCACAATTCTGTGGTGCATTTTCAAATCATTCTGTCCTCATAGGTATATAAATAGTGCAAACGCTCACACACAAGGTCTAGGTCATTGACAATAGCATCCGATGCAAACGTTAGGATGGGAATCATCATTTCTTTCTGTTTCTCCGATAACTGAACAGCAGAACAAATGTTTCATCAGGCATTGTGGTCCAAAAGCAGTGCACATTCCTTCTGCATTCCTGAAACAATCTGTGGAGGTTTTATGGCGTCTCTCCTTGCAGCAGATAAATAATAACTGAAGGGAAGCATTAACCCTTTCACGTCATCTCAAGCAATGGAGACAAAGTTTGGGTTTGGCTTGCACGAACCGGCTGCATATCAAAGCAAGCATTTCTCTGTCCAGTGCTCACACTTACTTGCTGGGTTGATTGGGAATTTTTTCTTTGATGCTGCTCAGGACAATAAAGTTACACAGACGTAAAAATAAACAGTGTGGAGATATAAGGAGACCTAAAATCTAAAAGCACATAAAAAAATATTCACGTAGGTTCTATAAAATGTGCAAAAACTGGCC